>JAQQSZ010001921.1:0-14921 GCA_028646595.1 Phalanger gymnotis | reverse complement strand
CAATTAAAATCTATGTTGAAATGAAGTTGGTAGGAACAGTGGGACTTGTGTACCTGGTTTCACAAATCTTTCCCTCTTTTGTGGGGCCTGTAAATTGTGTGGAAATGTTTGAACTTTAGAAAACCAGGTGGCTGAATTAAATATACAAATTGATGCAAAACAGTGGGAGAGAATATTGTATTTTGCTGAGGTTATGTCTTTTACAGCAAAACAGAAAGGATGGAATTTTAAAGTAATAAATTCTGTGAACAGACACAGAGAGATGCTGATATGTTTCCATTGTGCTTTATGAAAAATTAAAAAAAAACTTAAGCAAATGAAAAATCCCATACCATCACTTTTCAAATTTTATATTTGTTCCATCAAATAAAGCAGGGATAAAGATACATTAATCCCTCAAGCAAACAAAATGAACTGGTACATGTGGTAAATTATTTTAGTGACTACCCTTGCCCTATTTATTTATCAAACAAACATTTAAGGAATCTAGTTTAGTGCTATAAGTTAATTAGCCTTTGTTAACTCTAATTTTACTGAATTCTGTTTTCAAATTTAAAAATAACGATAGGGATTCAATTTATAAAGGGCTGATTTTGCATTGTTCCTGTTCTTTTGCTGCCAGCACTCATATTGACTTATCTTACCTATCCCTCTCACTGCCGCATTCCTGGGGGGAACGAGAAGAGTTTTGTTAACTCAAAACTTATTGATTCTTCAACAGAAGACTTGTTCAAGTGCATCCTGGTAGAGAGGCGATGCTTCATCAATTTTCTTCCAACTAGGGTGGGGTAGGTATGTGAAAGGCCCTCTAGAAGAAGAAAGAGGGAATATCTCACATTAGGAAACATTTTCCAGTACAACTCACACAAGTATACTGATTTTTTTTCAGCATTCATATCAAAGTCACCAAAATAAAAATTACTTAGCTGAATTTGCTACAACTAATGGTGAATGCAACATAGCAATTATTTTATGTGGTAGGGACAAACAATGTCAAATGTGAGTCATTTTATATTAGATCTTTAATATGACCTGTCACCATCACAATGTCATTAGCTTATGACTTTTGTGCTTGTAAGGTGCTTGGCCCTTTTTTTAGACATAAAGTATGTAAATGAGAAATTAATCAATATTTGTGTGGAAGTTAAAATGCTATATTCTATTTCTCAATAACCCTAGGAGGCATGTTAATATTATCCTCATTTGACAGATGAGGAAACTGAGGCTGAGAGACATTAATTGATTTCCCTATGGCCCCACAGCTAGTAAGTATCTGAAGTTGGGTTTGAACTCTAGTCTTCCTGCCTCCAAGTCCAACATTCTATCCACTATACTACCTACCTAGCTGTCCCAAATAGTGACATTTTATTACATAATAGGTTCATAAGACAAAAACTTATACCCAGAAAACATTAAATGCCTTTAATGATCAATAACACATTAAAATATGTATGTGACATCAAAAGAATTACTTCGTCTTATAAAGTTAAGTGATAGATAACACCAAAAAAATCTCACTCTATAGAAAATGTTAGTACTGTATCTCTGATTATGGTCTCAATTACGAGTTCTTAAATGTGGGTTCTTTAATTTGTGTTATTTATCTAATATTTTGGTAATTCCATTTCAATATAATTAATTTTCTTTAAGCAGTATGCATTTTTTAATTTACGCATTTGAAAATAGTATTCTGCACCAGAATCCATAGGCTTCATTGGATAGCCAAAGGAGATTCATAACACAAAAACAGTTTAATAAAGCCGGTTATGCCTGGTCTAAATTATCCCTGGAGAATAATGTACAAAGTACTTTCAAATGGTCTCCCTTGCAAATAAAACAATGGGAAGAGGAATTGGGTACATGTTTGAAGATTTTTATAGTCAATTAATTGGTAAATTGGGATCTTCCTTTTTATTTCAAATATATGAAACAACAAATGCAGCAAAAGATGCTCAGTTGACATGGGACACAGTGTTGAAACTGATATTAGAGAAGATTTGTTAACAAATAATGGATGGATTTTTAAAATGAAAATGACAACGTGAAGGCATTACACTGGATTCTACCCTGATAAAGCTCACTGAATGTCAGTCTGTATTCAGACACCATGAGTTTTTTTTTGTTTTTCCTGAGGATGGATAGCATTTTTCAGCAGAAGATCTTCAGAGTTGTCTTGGATCACTATATTGCTGAGAATAGCTAAGTCACCTTACAATATTGCTGTTATTTTGTACACAGTACATTTAACTTTGAATCAGTTCATGTAAGTCTTTCCAGATTCTTTGGAGAGCATCATGCTCAGCATTTCTTATAGCACAATAGTATTCCATCATAATCACATACAACAATTTTTAACCATTCCCCAATTGATGGGTAACCCCTCAATTTTTAATTCTTTGCCCCTAAAAAAGAGCTGCTATAAATATTTTGTACATATAGGTCCTTTCCCTTTAGTTTTTTTAATCTCTCTTGGGATATGGAGCTAGAAATAGTATTGCTAGGTCATAGTTTTATAGACCTTTGGGCAAGGTTCCAAATGGCTCTACAGAACGGTTGAATCACTTTACAACTCTACCAACGATGCATTAGTATCTCATTTTCCCCACATCCCTTCCACCATTTGTATTTTCCTTTTCTGCCCTATTAGCCAATCTAATAGGCAGTACCTCAGAATTGTTTTAATTTGTATTTTTCCGATCAGTAGTGAGTTATGGCTATGGATAGCTTTGATTGCTTCATCTGAAACCTTATCATATCTATCATTTATCAATTGTAAATGGCTTTTACTTCTATAAATTTGACTCAGTTCTCTATATGTTTGAGAAATGAGGCCTTTATCAGAGAAACATGCTTCAAATTTTTTTTTCAGTTACTATTTCTAACTGGATTTCCCTCCATCTTACCCCCCCCATTTATTCTCTTCTCTCTTTCCTCTTACCCTGTCACTCCTCAAAAGTGCTTTGCTTCTGACTACCTCCTCCCGCAATCTGCCCTCCCTTCTATCACCTCACCACTTCTCTTATTCCCTTCCTCTCCTACTTTCCTGTAGGGTAAGATGGATTTCTATACACAATTCAGGGTATACGTCCGTCCCTCTTTGAGTCAGTTCTGATGAGAGCAAGGTTTACTCACTCTCCCTCACCTCCCCTCCTCCCTCCATTATAAAAGCTTTTTCTTGCCTCATTTATGTGAGAAAATTTACCCCATTCTACCTCTTTCTTTCTCTCTTTCTCCCAGTACATTCTTTTCACACCTTAATTTTATTCTTTTAGGTATTATGCCTTCATATTCAACTCACACCTGTGCCCTTGGTCTTTCTATACTCCTCCAATCTGCCCTAATAACGAGAAAGTTCTTATGAGTTACTGGTATCATCTTCTCATATAAGAATATAAGTAGTTTAACCTTATCAAGTCCTTTATGAATCATTGACTATGCCAGAAATATCTCTGATATTTCTGGAGATGTTTCTGATCATCAGCCCCATGTCAGAACAGGAGAAAAATTGGTGACTGGAAGATGTTATTATCTATGCTGTGGCTTTGATGTTCTTGGTCCTTCTTTGATTCATAATTACCAGCTTGCATTGGGAGACCAATTAATGAATTGCAAAGATTTATCATCACCCACCATATGGACCATACTGTGAGACCTGGCACTTGAGATTTGCTTCTTCTAAAGGTAGAAGGCCTAGAATTTCTGGTTTTGCTCAGCTCCACATTTTCTTTTTGTTTTGTTTTTGTCACCTTCCTCTTTCTATCTTTTTTAACCATTGTACTGTTCCTACTGGGAGGAATGTCTAGTAAAATACTTGACCTTTTGTCCTTTTGAATCTGGGTGGAAAGACCCAGGATTTTTGACTTTTGCTCTATGCAATGTTTCTCTTGTGATTTACTTTTGCTTTTTTTCATTTTCCCTTTATCCCTTTAGTATTTTCTATGAAGTACTCCATTCAAGGAAAAATGTCCATGAAAAGGTTGTAAGTATTTAAATGTTGAAAGTTCATCTAGAAGAATCTTATGACTTTACCCCTTATGGGTGGTGTGTCCCTGGCAGAGCTTTGAGTCACCTAGTGGGATAAAAAAATCTTTGTCATGCAATGTCCAAGCCTATCAGGTTTTACATGTGCCTAAGAACACTTGATGACCTACTGATCAGAAACATTTCCGTGAATAGGTGAGGGAGGCTGTATCTATCAAAGCTCAAGACAAAGTCCACTGCAAACTTACTCTTTATCATTGTCATGCAAAGTAAGCTTCTTTTTATTCAAAGTTCAATGATTTGAGTGCCTTATTTAGCAGTGAAATAAAATCTTAACTAAGAGAATATTAACATGAGAATACCTCCAACAGAAACTTTGTGGGAAAATCATCATATTATCACATTTTTGGTGGAGCTTTGAAGCAATACAACCATTTTGGAAAGTAGTTTGGAATTAAGCAAATAAAGTGATTAGAATATCTTTACCTTTCACTCACTACAAAATTTATACATGAAGGATAAAAAGAAAGTCCCTATACATGCAAACATATTTATAGTAATACTTTTAGAAATACCAAAGAATTGGGAACAAAGTAGATTTAGGTTAATTAAGGGATAGCTAAATAAACTGTAGTACAGTAATGGAAAGGAATATTGTTATTTTTTAAAGAGTGAAAAAAGTGATGAATACAGCAAAACATGGAAAGATTTATATGATATGATGTGGATTGAAGTAAGTAGAATAAAGAAAATAATATTAATAGTACTTACAACAATGCAAACTAACTTGCCCCCCCTTACACATACCTCCCCAAAAATTTACTCTTTCAAAATTGCAAAGAGAAAATATGACTAAAATAGATATGAGAAAACAACTCCCTCTCAAACCCTTTGCAGAGGTGGGTGGTACACAAGCGTTGTACATTGCATATATTTTTAGACTCTTTTATTAAATAATCTGTTGTTTTGAATTTTTTCATCTTTTCATCTAAAAATATCCTTTGTTATGTTACATGGCTTTTTGGAAAGGGGAGGGAGAAGGATACTGGGAGAAATTATAGTGATATGTAAAAAGAAAAGATCAATAAAAATTATTTGAAAAGAACATAAGGTAATTGGGGGGGAGGCATTAATAGCTGGAGAAAATGGCATTTTGTGAAATGTTGTTTACATATGTTCCATTTTTAGTTTCTATTTATAAAGTAGAAAAATATAATTGGTTGGGGGGAAAAACACATTAAAGAATGAAACTACTGGGATGCCTATGTTGCTATATTCATGTACTTACTAATATTCTAAGAGGTCATAGGAGGAAAAAAGGTAGTAAGTCAGCAACACTGATTTACAGAAGATTTTAAATCCTCTCTGTTTTGCTGTCTCTTTCTACATTGATCAAATAATTGGATTTTTTCCTGTCTGAATATAGCTTGCATTTGACACTACTGAAACCAGCAATGCATATACAATTAATGCAGCATGTCTATACCTAAGAAAAGCTGCTACTTCTATAGCTAGAATGGTCTTGCTGTGCTATGGTTAATTTAAAAAAAATATTAGCCAGCATGTTATAATATGGGAAAATTATTATCATGTATGATCACCAAACTATATATTTATGGGGAGATTTGCTCAGGCTATAGTTTTGCTAATTGCCAAATGTAACAAAGCAGTAGAAAAGAAAACTGCACATCCAAATTATTTGTGTGGAATTAACTGTTTACGTAGACAGTTTAGCCCCAAACAAAGAATAGCTAATTAGCTTGATCAAGGCAAATTATCAATAGGAAATAACTGACTCTGCAGGTTTTGTAGTTTTCCCAGAATGCCTGGGAGACCTGTGAATTTCAGATTCACAGAGGCTGTTTTTTTTTCTCTCATAGGAAAAATTCAAAGTGTTACTTTTAATATCAATAGCCTTTTATTCTCAGCTCCAGTTTCTTTTTTTTCTCTGAGAATTGGGAGATTTTTTTTAAAACTTTGAGCAGTGTGAATTTTTAGATAAACATTTAGTGAAGATTGATATTTGTAGAATGTTACACAATGTCATTTAGGGAGAATATGAAGATAAGGCACAGCTGCTTAAGTTTTCTTACATTCTGGGGGAGGCAGCTTTTTAACTCTTGACTATGGATCCTAAGATTTAGGATTGGAAAGAATCTCAGAGAACATCTAGTGCAGGTGTTCTTAACTTGACACCAGAGGTCTATAAACCATTTAAAATATTTGGATAATTGTATTTCAATATAATTAGTTTCTTTTGTAATCTTATATATTTTATTTTTATTCATTTATTCATTCTATTTCTGAGAAAGGATCCATAATATGCCTCCCCCAAAGTCTAAGGGAGTCCATCAAACACACAAAAAGGTTAAGAATGTCTGATCTAGTGTAATGCCCTTATTTTATAAACCAGATGAGAAAGCTAAGGGCCAGAGAGGTGAACTGGCACTTAAGTCACATAAAAGCAGAGCTGGGATTTGAACCCAGATCACAATGGGCTTCAGATCCAATGTACTTTTCTCTACAGAATGCACAGATTACTATCATACTTCCCCCAAGAGAACAAGAATGCCTTTGTTGAATGAATACTAGGATAATTAGCATTTCCTCTCATTTATTTGGGAAGGAAGTGAACCTAAAATTATTATAATCAGCCTGGCTTCTAAAATAAAAGTAGTCTGATAATTTGTCCATTAAGATAACAAATGTTGATGGTTCCTCCCATTGATTCTAATTCTTCTTTACAACATGACATGTGAAAATATGTTTAATATGAATGTGTATGTAGAACCTGTATCAGATTGCACACTGTCTTGGTGTAGGGATAGGGGAGAAAGGGAGAGAAAATTTGGAACTAAAAATCCAATGGAAGTGAATGTTGAAAACTAAAAATAAATAAATTCATATTTTTAAAAGGTAAATATAATATCTGTTTAAAAGATTTGTTATTTTGTCCTTTTTTTCTTTGTTTATTTCACTATAAAGCTCCTGTGGGCCTAAGGTCTCTGTGAAGCTGTCCCTACAGCACTTGAGTTAACTATCCTCCTTTATCCTTGTGGATTTACCTGAAACCCAGGTAAGGGCCTCTGGAGAAAAACATGTAGTAACCTCTCTACAGGCAGTTGGTAGCATAGCGGGTATAGCACTAGACCTAGAGTCAGAAAGATTTGATTTAATTCAAATTCAGCTTCAGATATTTACAATCCGTGTGACCCTGGACAAGTCACTTAACCTCTGTTTACCTCAGTTTCCTCAATTATAAAATGGGTATAATAACAACACTTGCCTTGCAGGGTTGTTGTGAGGAACAAACAAAATAATATTTGCAAAAAGTGCTTGGATAATGCCTGGCACATAGCAGACACTATAAAATGCTTGTTCATTTCCGTTCTCCTACTAATTTGGCCGAGGACTGCTCAAATTTGAAAGATCTTTTCTTTCTACTTTTACCTGGAACTGGATCCAAGAATAAGCCTCAATCAGAGAAGGTCAAGAGAAGCCTTGCTCACTTGTACCTTACCTTCTAAAAGAAATTCTTTACCTCTTCAGGTGCAGAGAATATTAAAGTATAGTTTAATATTCAACCACATAACTGTAAGTTATTAAGAAGCAGTAACAATCTGGCCAACAGGTGGCAGCAGGAGCAATAACTTACATAGTGATGCCCAGATATGTAAGTAGAAGCCAGATTTAGGAACCAATGGGTCACAGGTAGCATTTCAAGTAATATGGCAGACAGTGAGGCCCCTGCAGCAGTGATACTGCAAACAGCAGCATGGATAATTCCCAAAATGAGTAATGGCAGCTGGATAGTAACTGGATAATAAAATCCTGAACAGTAGGCAGTAGCAATATGGGCACTGGCACCTTGTTAGGGATTGGTTAGTAACTTGGGCAGGCAGGTAAATCTATAATCATCCTTTATTTATTGATATTTTTTGATAGCACCTCCTTCATTCTGCTGCAAGATTGAAGGGTGGGAACCATGCTTACTTTGGTGAACTTGGTTGCCTTAATCATTGATGACAAGTATTCCAGGGATTGGTTAGTTGGTTTGTTGGTTGGTTGGTTGTTGTCTTTCCTTCTTGAAGAGGACCAAAATGACATCACTATGTTAGAATCAAGTTCATTGTGTCTGACTGTGACTGATCAGAACAATAAGATCTTGAAATGTTATACCACAGGTGGGGCACAAATAGTCTATGTGAACATTTGGGGTGGATTTTCTAAATTTGCACATCTTTCATTTCTTTCGAGTTATTTCAATTCAGCTTTGCCCATAGAGCACAGCACCTTCTCTGATATGGCATGCCATGCTAACTGATCCTGTGCCAATGTCTCCCATGTCACATAATTCCAAAGTTGTTGAGAGATACCTTGAGAGTGTCCTTGTATCACTTCTTGTAACCACTATGTGAATGCTTGCCCTGTGTGAGTTCTTCACACAATAGTCTTTTGGCTAGCATACATTTTGCATTCAAACAATTTGGCCAGCCCGTTGGATTTGTGCTCTCTGAAATGGAGTTGGAATGCTTTGCAGTTTGTATGAGAAAGGAACTCAGTGCCTGGTGTCTTATCCTGCCAGACGATCTTCAGAATCTTCCTAAGACAATTCAAATGGAAGTGATTCAGTTTCCTGGCCTGGTGCTCACAAGCATACAATAATGAGGCCACCACAACAGCTCTGTAGACCTTCTTCCATTTGGTAGTCAGTCTAATACTTTTTCTTTCCCACACTTACCTTTCAAGCCTCCCAAACACTGAGCTAGATCTGGCTAGCATCAACCTCATTATCAATGTGCAACCCTGGAAAGCATGCTACCAAGGTAAGTGAACCTATCCACAGCATTCAAAACTTCTCCATTTGCTGTAACCCATGGTTCCATGTATGGATGATGTGGTGGTTGCTGATGGCTCACCTGTGTTTTCTTGGTGTTGTTAGACCAAAATTAACACAAGCAAGAGAGAATTTATCCATACTTTGTGGCATCTCAGCTTCAGAGGCTGCACTGCATGCACAATAATCTGTAAATAGAAAATCATAGAACAACATTCCCTCCACTATGGTCTTGGTTTGTAGCCTTTTCGAGTTGAAGAGGTCAGCTGTAGCTGATCTTGATGCCATGTTCATCCTTATTTGACAACATGGCTGATAACATCATGCCAGAAAGCATGGAAGCAAGCTCACAGCCTTATTTCACTCTATTGGTGACTGGGAAAGCCCTAGAATATTGTCCATTATCCAGACTTCAGGCAAGCATGTCATCATGAAATTGATGTATAATGCTGATGAACGTCTCTGGGCAACCAAATTTTGACATAATTTTCCATAATCCCTTACAACTGAAAGTTATCAAAGGCTTTGGTCAGATCTACAAACATTGTGTACAGACCTCTGTTCTGCTCCTGGCATTTATATTGCAATTGTCAGGCAGCACACACCATATTGACCATTACTTGAGACTTTCTGAAGCCACCTTACTTCTCAGACAGATGACAATCTTCCAGGTGAAGGATCAGCCTATTAAGGAGGACTGTGGCAGCCTATTGAGGAGGACCCTGCAGCAATGATTAAGAGACCTCCCACTGATTGTCACAGGACAATCTATTTTCTTTACCTTTATAGAGATGGACAATGGAAGCATCTTGAATTCCTGGGGGATATCCTCTTCTTGCCATATAACCTGGAAAATTTCAATCAGCTTTTCTATGAGCAATGGACCCCCTACCTTGTAAATCTCAGCTAGAGTAGAATCAGCACCAGATACTTTGCCACAGGAAAGGAGCCTAATGGCATTAAATACTTATTCTTTAGTTGAAACTTCAGCTAGGCAGGGATTCACTTCAACCTGAGGTAAGCAGTCATGGACTCAGCATTGATTACTGATGGTCTGTTGAGAACACTATAGAAGTGTTCAGTCCATCTCTCTAGGATCATATTCTTATCACTAATCAATGTGGCTCCATCAGCAATGAGTAGCTGAGATGCACTGTAGGTCTTTGGTCCATAAATAGCCTTCAGAGCATCATAAAAAGTGCTTTAGATTGTTATTATCAGCATAAAACTGAATTTCATTTGCCTTCTTACTGAACCAAGAATCTTGCATCTCTCAATGCTTTGCTTATACTTAACTTTTGATGGAATTAAATTCTGCCTTCTGAACTATCCTGCTGGTAAACGCTGTGGAATTCTCATTTTCAATTTAGCAGCTTCTGAATTCCCCCTTCATTTTTGTCAAACCAGTCTTGATGTTTGTGAGTGTTCTGACCCAGATGAGTAAATGTGGTACTGTACATCAAATTGCGGGATGCTACCCACTCCTTTTCTGCTCCATTATTGCCAACTGTGTTTTAGCTCAACTTCCCTTCAAGTTAGTAACAAACTATTACCACTCAGAGAAGAGCTCTAATTTGTTGATATTCATTCTTCTGGTAATCACTTTGCCTTTGGGACCCCACTTTTGTTGCATGAGAATATTTAGTTTGGAGAGGATAAGTCTATGATCAGTCCAGCACTCTGTACCACACGTTGCCTTCGTCACACTCACAACCTGTCTCTTCTCTTTACAATCACATAGTCTATTAAATGCCAATGTTTGCTGTGAAGGAGCATTCACAAAGTTTTATTGCATTTAGGTAAATGGAAAACAGTGTTGGTGATGAGAAGGTCATGAGATGCACAAGTCTTCAGTAGTAAGTGACCATTGCTGTTGCTGTTTCTAATTCCATTCCTCCCTAGGACTCCCTGCCAAGGCTGGTGGTCAGAGCCTACTCTAGAATTAAAATCACCCAGAATTATAAGCTTATCCTCTTTTGGGCCATTGATGATAAGGGTCTCCAGGTGTTTGTAACATTTTTGTTTTACCCTTTTGCATTGTTATGGACCTGCCATTCACTCCTTTAGACAGGTATACAAGCTTGTTGACTAGATTAGTTTTGATTGCTGTGAAGCACTCCCCGAGGGAGCAGAGCCAAGATGGCAGAATAGAAGCAGGGACCTGATTGAGCTCTCTCCTCAAAACCCTCAAAATATCTGTAAAAATGATTCTAAACAAATTCTAGAGCAGCAGAAGCCACAAAATGACAGAGTGAAACAGATTTCCAGCCCAGGACAATCTGGAGGGCCAACAGGAAGGGTCTATCACATCGTGCTCAGAGCAGAGCACAGCCCATCCAAACACAGGTCAGCCTACAGGACTGGCGCAGACCTCAGGGCACTAAACCACTGCCAGATGTGGCAGTTTCCAGACTTCTTCACCCATAAACCCAAAGACAACTTCAAAGGTCAGTGGGAAAGCTCTCTCACCTGTATGAGAGGGGACCTTGGTCTGGCTCCAGTCCCAGACCAAGACCCAGCCCCAGGGTGGCAGCAGACACTGCCACATCAGTAGCTGCTTCTGGAGCTCTTGGCCCACAGGCCATTGAAGAACAGAGTACCTGATCTGGATCACAATCCTGGGTGGCAGTCCTGGGGTGAAGAGGAGGGTTGGCATGGCACAGCTGTTGGCAGCTGTGGAGAGGGAACCCTTTTCGCAGTTCCAGGGCAGAAAAGAGTGCTTGTGGTTACTCACAAACCAGAGTGCAGGCCAAGAGAGGGGTAAACACCTTTCTTTTGATAATACCACTTTGGAGGAACTGAGAATTTACAAGTCCCTAGAGATATCTCTGAAAACAGCTGCATAAAACCTCTGAAACTTGGGGCAGTATACCCTCTACTTGGAAAAAATGCTCAAAAGTCAAATAATTGGCTAGGAAAATCAGCAAGTCGGGGAAAAGAGTAAAACTATAGAAGGTTATTTTCTTGGTGAAAAGATGATCTCTTACACACTTACTGATGAGGAAGATCAAGGCATGCAGCTAGAGGAAGACAACAAGGTCAAGGCTCCTATATCCACAGCCTCCAAGAAAAATATGAAATGGTTTCAGGCCATGGAAGGGCTCAAAAAGGATTTGGAAAATCAAGTAAGAGAAGTGGAGGAAAAATTGGGAAAAGAAATAAGAATATTGCAAGAAAATCATGAAAAACGAGTCAATACCTTGCTAAAGGAAACCTCCCAAAATGCTGAAGGAAATAACACCTTCAAAAATGGACTAAACCAGATGGCAAAAGAGGTCCAAAAAGCCAATGAGGAGAAGAATACCTTGAAAAGCAGAACTGGCCAAATGGAAAAGGAGGTCCAAAGGTCACTGATAAAAATAATTCCTTAAAAGTTAGAATGGAGCAAATGGAAGCTAATGACTTTATGAGAAATGAAGAAATTACAAAACAAAACCAAAAGAATGAAAAAAAATAGAAGACAATGTGAAATATCTCATTGGAAAAGCAACTGAACTAGAAAATAGATCCAGCAGAGATAATTTTAAAATTATTGGACTGCCTGAAAACCATGATCAAAAAAAAAACAAAACTAGAAGTACTCCACTTCACTGTGGCAACTCCAGAAAAATGTGTATCTAGCTCCAACTTCAATAAGCTGGCCTTCATTTGTCAGCATTTTTTCACTCAAGGCTGCTATTTGGATGTGATTCCTGCTGAGTTCTCTTGCAGTAAGAGCTGTTTGTCTTTCAGGTCTATTGAATTTTGTGTTGTCTATAAATGTGTACACATTTCATGTGTTGATGGTGAATGGAATTCTCTTTGCAGATGTTTTTGTACATTTTTTGTGTGTGTTTTGACTACAGAGTTGGATCCCTGCATGCTATGGTAATCAGGCTAAGGTTGGGTAAGCAAAAAAAATTAGGGTACCTTTTCTAGCCTCTTTCTCAAACCAGGAGGTGAGCAGTTCAGTCCTCAAAAGGCTGCTCAGAGACCCAGTGGCTTCCAGATCCCCATGTTGCTTCTAACGGGAAGACTACTTTATGACTTTGGCCACCTATGTGCAGGATTCTGACTACAGCCTCCAGTGTACCTGCATGTGCTGCTTCATCACTTGTCTGTTGCCACATGACTTTGAGATAAGTAAAAGGGTAAAGTGTTATAGGCAATATCTTTTCATTCATGGGTAAATTGGATTTAAGTGAGGCAGTGTTGTAGGAAGTCATTGGCCCCACTTTCTCCTCCTGAGTCATCACAGTCCAGAGGCAGGACAGAATCAAGAAGATTGATAATGGCTTAAGATGTAGTGAGTGACCTTGGCATCTTTGATGTCTAACCAAAGTCTAAGCACTCTACAATGCTGCCTTCATGGCCATTGGAACAGATTGTTCTCATCTGCGCATTCCACCAGGGTTAGACATAAACATTTTTTTATGTTTGGGGTAGACACGACCCTAATGAGGTTGAGACTCCTTGATTACCCTCAACCTGATTTAGCCCACCTGCTGAAATGGCTTACCTGTGGCTCCAGGAAGCTATAGCATATGCAATAGGAGATGTGGCTGCTACACAGGCTACAGCTTCCTGGAACCACAGGTGAGAGTTAGGTAGAGCACATGAACACCAAAGATGGAAAGGAGTCCAGGGGTAGATTGTCATAGGCAGCATACTATGAAGTGTATCTGAGCAACTTGAGTTAATTTCATCCTAGTATAGGACTGACCTGAAATTCAATTGCTTATTTGTTAGGCCTGGGATTTCTCAGACACACAGGAATTTCCTACTGATAGGAAAACAGGAAAACTTATTTTAAATAAAGGTCTAGGGAAATAGTAACTTCAAGGCCAAAATCCTATGCTTTTGTCTTTTATTCAATTCTTAACAATTCTTTTCTGAAAAAGTAAACTTTATGAATCATCTCAGTTATGCCAAGCAATCACTGCTAACTTGACTTAAGGCTGGTCTCCACTAGGCTGATAGCTCACTTTTTGGAGGCTCAGGTCCGTTATTGAATTTATTCATACTTTAAACCAAAAAAAAATTATGTGTAAAGCCTAAAAAACAATACTGATGTTGAGTGTGTATCATCCAAGTGAAAACTATGCTGAGATTTATGAGAAATTCTTGAACAGCCATGGCTATCATGGTATCATGATTTTGTGGCTTCCCTAGATGGCATTTTTCTACTTGGCCTGCCCCATGTCATCGTCATTTCCTTATAGCAAGTGCTAAAAACCAAAATAAAACAACAACAACCAAAAAAAAAACCCAACAACTCCTTGCCCTCACTGGCTAGATAGATATTATGTGTGTGTGTGTGTGTGTGTGTGTGTATATCAGTACCTTGTATCCTCATAATTTCCTCTGTCACCCTGAGTCTAACTATCTTTGTAGACATATATGTCTCCTTTAGTTAAATGTGATCAAAATAATTTGATTTCCCCCAAAACATTCTATTTCCTGTGTAACATGCCAGGATATTGAGTATGAATATAATTAAAATAAACTGTGTTAATGCATTCTTTTTATTGTAGTTAACATTGATGGAGTAAGGGTCTCTTATGCAAATTCATGCAAATATGCAGATTAACATTCATTTTAAGCTAACACTTTGTTTTGTATGTGTTCACTTTAAGTGGAACCATAGCACTGAAAATAACACCCAAGAAATATGCTTAAACCAGTCAAAATTGTTAGGAGGGAAATGCATTTGACTCACTTTTAAATCTCTTATATTGATATTGGCATTTTTTTAGTCAAGAATTTATACAGCTGACCCAAAGTTTTTGGGTAAACTTGGTTAAATATTAATCTCTTCTATGCTTCTGTAGACTTAGAAAATATCCTTGAACTTTTCATGTTTCCTCCCCTATATGTACTTGGGAAAATCTCTCCATCGATATCATAACAAACTGACACTACATAGCTCTTTGCTTAAAATCTTGTTAACTGTAAAATACAAACAAAAAAGGGGGTGTGAGGAGGTGGGAAGTGTGTAAAACAAAGAAAACCCATACAAATAATTGAGATGAAAGAGACAAGCTATAGTGCAAAATCTCAATGTCACAATGGATATTCCTCGTGTAGTTCTTTTGATTTCTGGGGATGGTTAGTTGATATAAGT
>JAQQSZ010001920.1:0-14921 GCA_028646595.1 Phalanger gymnotis | reverse complement strand
TTTCTTCTGTCCTCAGTTTCTAGGTGCAGGCGATCATCCCTACTGGACCCAGTACTTTGCTTCATGGAGACAGTGGACCCAGGACTTCCGATAGGCAGACTATCACAGCCAGCCAGCCAAGCAGGGAGTCACTGGGACTCAAGTGCAAATGGGGCATTGAACTCGGAATTTGAGACCGTGCTTTTTAAGAAGTAAAATAAACTTGGTACCTAATCCCCCTTTCCCTGCCCAGAGATTGAGATAATGTAGAGGAGAGGTTATGCCCTCCATGTTTGGGAGTTAGTTTGTATTTGTGATGTGTGTTTATAACTTTGAAGTAAACATTTCTTTGTAAAGACTGGCTAAATGAACAGGACTGCAAGGGACCCACCACCTACACTTGGAGGAACACCATCCAGGGGGACTGGGGCCGTTGTCTGAGAACCTAAACATCCCATTACCTCTTGAGGGCAAGAGAGAACCATGGGGGAAGGTAAAGGTAATGTATCTGACCTTCAAGCTGTTGGGAGTAGTTAGTGTTACATAAAGGAAGCCAAAAACAGCGCCTGCTCCAAAAGGAGCACACATTCTAATAAGGGGCAAAACATGCAAATATCTACACACATACAAGATATATGCAGAATTTATGGGAGGTAATTTCAGAGGCATGAAATGAAAAGAGGTGGTTGAAGTGTGGCTTGGGGGTATACACCAAGAAAAGTCCTTCAGAATGCTGAATTTGAGCTGAGTCTTGAAGTTAGCCAGGAAAACTAAAAGGTAGAGGTGATAGGCAGAGAACTCCAGGCACAGGGGGCAGCCAGTGCAAAGGCACACTGGAGAGTTTCTTGCAAATAATCCAGTCTAGCTGGATGGTAATATGTATAGAAAGGAGTAAATTGTAAGAAGATTGGAAAAGTAGGAAGGTGCTAGTTTGCTAGGCATTTTAAATGCCCGACAAAGGATTTTATATTTGATCCTGGAAGTAATAAGGAGCCACTGAGGTGTGTGTACATGCGGGTGTACATATGCACATGTATGTATGTATGTCTATACGATGTCTTTTACAATGTATAACACAATCAGAAATCCAAAGGAAACTTTAAGATACATATAGGCATTGGCACCCACCTGGAATTGGATTTTTTTCTCCCCTGAACTTGGGTGTTTAGCAAAATCATCATGACAGTTGACAGAATTTTTGTTAGTCCTTATGTAGGCCCTACAACTCATTGTGCATTTCTCAAATCTCATTGTTTACAATGTGACACTAAATTTCTTTCAATTCATGACCCAGAAATCATACACTTTTGTATTTATTTTTTCCATATTTCATTGTTTATTGTGCTTATGATTGATCACCAGGAAGAGCAAGATGAACCTCTGAATATTTATGTGGAGAACACTGAGATATCCTGCTGTGAGCTATTAGCTCAGCTGATGATGTGGGCTCCCAGTTGGAAGCCAAGTGGATGGTAAAAACGCTGTTGCAACCCCTTATAAAAGCATATAAAAAGCACCTGTTTGCCTGCTTCATTAAACTTTCCTAATGAAGGCCTCTAGGGGAGGGAAGAAGGAGGGGAGAGAAAAGGAAAACGTCTTTTATTTGACTCTTATAAATAAAGAACAGTATTTAAAAGGTGCCACTGAATGAGAACACTTTTATCTGTAGCAATTTGGAGGAGTGCTACCTCAGGAATAAAAATGACTCAGAATGTGCATGTATTCATGACCATTTGACTTGCCACACAGGAAAATAGCTCCATGAGTAACTTCTGCTGAATCATCATCGTGGTGCATGAGAACAATATATACTCCCCAGTCTCTACTTATCTCATTACTTAGTATCAGGGCCACCAGTCAAGAATTTCATTAACTGTCATCCTTCTAGAACCTTTGGCATTACCACACAGACCCAGAAAGGTAATATGGCCTAAATTTAACCTAACAAGAATCAGGGACAGTGTAATGTTTTTAGATTGCAGAACTGAAAGATCATAAGTATTATGCCTATACGCGATATTGTCCGAAGGCAAGTTATTTTGTATGGAAGCTTTTCTGTTATGAAATTGAGCCTTGAAACACCTAGCAGGCCTTTCTTACCAGGTAAATTAGTTGTATTGCTTATAAATGGCTTTGCGACCCTAAGTAAGAGTCAACATATGCTGAAAATTATACAAAGTTATCAAAATGGAGTTGCAGATTTATGTATTTTTTTAATAGACTGAAGTTCCCTGGCATGCCCAGGCTGGAAGTACAATGGCCACTCAGGCCTGACCCTAAATTGATTGTCATGGAAACTTTCACTTGTTCCATTTGTCCATCCTGGGTCAGTTTGCCTCTCCTTAGGAAGCCTGGTGGGCCTTTGATCCCAGAGGCTCTCTATATTCTAGCTAGACTTACCGCGGGCACTTAATCAGCTTTAGCCCTGCTGCACTTTAGATCTCCCAAACTTAAGTGATCCACCAACCTCTGCCTCCTTAGCAATAGATGCAAGTGTGACCCTCACACTCATCTATTTTATTGCTTGCAGGATTTTTTTTTCTATTTCTCATTGCCCATTTAAAAAATATGCCTACAATGACAACAAAAATTTGTAAAGATACTAACATTAAATCTATCACCCATACAAAGGAAATTATAGGAAAATATTTTGTAGGCCATAAAATCCGTTTGTACAGTATCTTGCTTATAAGCAATTATACAAACATGATCATATTTATGATTTTATACGCACACACACACATATTTAACATTTCACTAACAGAACACCAGGCACATATTCTGCCTATATAGCTGCTTTGTCTCTGGACTAAGTGGTACATGAATTTCAAGGCTACATTCTAATAATTTTTATCAAGATAATAAAGCTCCCCTAAAATAAGTTGTTGAACCAGTATTGGAATTAACAAAATAGCAGGAGATAGATGCTTATGATGAATTATAGGGATTGTAAAAGCTAGCCTGTTTAGCAGACCAGAGAATAACATGACGTTACCAGAAAAGGTTACAACGTTGCACTTTGGGTTTATTTCTCAAGAATAAAACTAAATCCCTCTTGGGAGTCTTTTAGCTATGTCACTGACTCTGGCCAGAAAAACAAGGATTGAAGAATAGATGAGTTCAGATTGAGTTCAGATTCAGTCTATTTATCTGGTTAGGTGGGCTGTTAAGGCTTTAATGAAGCAAACAATTTCTACTATTGTGTTTGGAAAACAAACTATAGCTGAAAAAAGAAATGTTAATTCTGAAGACACTAGGCTATTTTGTTGAATTTAACATCTTGAAAAGACCTCCCTAAGGTCAATGAGTAACCGTACTCTGGGAGGTCAGCATCAAAGCCAGATGAATCATTTCTCTTTTATTTGCTGAGATCTCTGGAGAAAGAAATTCCACAATTAGCCTCAGTCAGATGTTATAGTGTCTGGCTAATGGAAAAAAAAAGAAAGAAACATAAAGGACAAGAAATAGGTCACAACAGTGATTGTTATCAAATGTCTTTTATACACATGTGTGCTTTTTAATAAAGCGGATTAGTGTCCTACTCATAGAAATATTATTATAAATTTTATGAAGTTCAATTATACATCTGGTGCCTTTACTGGTTGCTCAGTGGGGAATGAGGTTAAAGAAGGAGCACATCTGGAGGTAGTGATATGGAATCAAAGCAGTCATGCCCTGAAAACTTTGTATTTTTAGACTTTTTTAAAATTTTTTTTATTTTAATTTTTAATTTTTATTTTAATGCCAGCCTTCACTTGAAATCATGAGTTCTTCCTGCATTAGCTTTTGTAGCAAATATATACTTAATGAAGGGTTAAAACAACCTAGACTGATGACATACATGGAATTTTGCCAGTACCCTGTCTTTCTACCATATACCTCCATAGTTTACATTTCTGACAGTGGTATTCTATGTGGAATGGAAAGTATTAGTGGATCAAGCTTAGTAAAATTCTTGTCATGAAATTCTTGCTACCATTCCAATCCATGGCTGTTTTCTTTATGACAGGACCAAACTGGCAATAGGACAGGTTGCTTTGGCATACTTGTTGGAGCAGCAAAAATATGTGAAGGAGGCCTACATCCCTGGGGTTCCCCGAAAGAACTTATGTTAGTTCATAGGTGGAACAAAACCGCCCACTGATATATCAAGTAGGAACTCTATGGAAAAATTATTACCTGCCTTCTTTATTGTTGTCCAGTTGTTTTCAGTCATGTCTGATTCTTTGTGGCCTCATTTGGGTTTTGTTGTGTGTTTTGGTTTTGCAGTTCTTTTGTTTTCTGGTTTTGTTTTTTATTTCAGATACTGGTGTGGTTTTTCATTTTCTTTTCCAATTCATTTTACAAATGAGGAAACTGAGGCAAACAGGGTTAAATGACCTGCTCAGGGTCATAACTAGTCAGTATCTGAGGCCAGCATTGACCTGCCTGGCACTCCTGCCACTATGCCACCTAGCTGCCTCCTGTCTGAAGCCTTCTTTGTACTCTACTGTAACCTATATATTCTTCCATATTTTCATATCACTGTATAGTGTTTTTCCAAACTGTTGAAAAGCACCATACAATAGTAAAGGCTTCAAAGCAAACTCTAATCCCATTCTGAATAGTTAACTAGTGACTTCTGCAGCACTAAAAGTATAACCTTATCTAATTGTACTAATTATCTTCACAAAAATGTAACTGAAACAAAAGTTACATTAGGCAAGTTAGTTCAATGAGAATGATACTGTAAATGGAGGATATCTTCCCAAGCAGTCACAATTTGGGTTCTTAACAGAAAGAGTATCATAAGTCAGAGTGTACAAGATTTCTAACAAACCCAAGGCGATGTGCCAAGTCATCAGTGAGAGCCCTGCAGCTCTCTTCTGGCTGCCAGGAGAATACTGTACTTTTAAAAAGTAGATGGGGAGGGGGTGGAGGGAGGAAACAGAGAGAATAGCAATTAGAGAAGCAGAATAGATGTCCTCACCAGGAATGTCCTGACCTCTTGTTGCAACAATTCGGCTCCAGCTACTGCGGAGGTGGAAGACCAACACAAGCCCAACAACAAGAACTCTGCCAGCATAGGTTCTTTTGATCTGCTTTACTAAGGAAAGTAGCTTTAAAGGGGTTAACAATCTTATTTCAATCCAACATACAAATATCATTCACTAGTTCAGGGGAAAAAGCCAGCACCCTGAACTTCAAAGCAAATACAAATAAATACAAACATCAACAGACAGACCTTGTCTGATTCAAATCTCAATTCATAGTTACCAGGGTTTAACAAAGTCCCAACATTCGGGTTTACAAGCTGGAGGGCTCTTAACTACAGCTGGCCAGAGTCTCCACATCAACACACTTCCAAGAGTGAGAGCCCCTAGGGAAAACGCCAGCCTCTGAGTTTATATATCTTGTTCAGCATCAAAGGTGATGCAACTTACCCACGTGACCTAAAAGCATCACAAAAATGAAACTTAAATCCATGTGGTCTAAATGCCTCTGATGTCACAAATATGTCACTCAAACCCATGTAAACTAGGCTTTCCCTTGAGGCAAGGAAGTCATCAAGGACTCCTAATTTAATCAGGGAAACAAAGACCAAACTCTTCAAGGGCACTTGGTTGAACAAGTGCTAAAAGCCCTCCTTAATTGCCAATACACCTCTAATTTAAGATCCAGCTAAAGTAGAATGAGATAGTACAGGAGTGTCAAACTCAAATAGAAATAGACCCCTGTGAGCCACACATTGACTCAGAAAACAATATATTAACATTATCTATGTTGTATATTTACTTATTTTATTAAACATTTTCTAATTACTTTTTAATCTGGTTCCACAGGACAGGAGAGCAAACAACTATTTCAGGTTATGTTTGACACCTCTGGTGTAGTGGATTGAGCCCAAAACTTGGAGTAAGGAAGACCAGGGTTCAAATCCTACCTAAGACCCTTACTAGTTGTATGATTCTGGAAAAGTCAATTAGCCTTTCTGGGCCTCCATTGGTTTATCTGTAAAATAAGGAGACTGGATTCAGTAATCTCAAAAATCCCTTCCAGCTCTAAATCTATGATCCTCTGACAACTTTAAAGTAAGTTTGGACATGGCTCCTTAGAATAAGAAAGAATGTCTACATCTGGGAAAAGTAAAATCCATCAACCTAGAAGAACAGACATTTCTGAGCTTTAAGGCATGTGGGAGGAAGAGGATAATTGATTGGAGCTAATACTTAGAATTTCAGAGGGCAAATTCCCCTAATGCCCCAGTTTCAAAATAGGAGCAACCAAGTAAGATGGTGAAATGGAATTGGCAGGAAATGAGCTAATTTTTTAACTGATTGAGTTGATTCGAATTTGTTTCTGTTTTTATTTGCTTTGTATTACAAGAGTAGCTAGATGGAACTATTAACTCAGTGCTTCCTTGTTGAGCTACTCCTGATAAGGCATCCATATCAGAAAGCCAATTTCTCTCCAGTACAAATACTTAAACAACCAGTGTAGAATAAAAAAGTCAAATTAGACCCCAAGGCTGAACTGCACTCTAGGAACTGGCTAAAGGACTTTATGGTGGAGAACTCTGACATTAGGTTTGAATTAGTCATAATGAATTAATAATCCCAATCAAAAGATAATAGGACAAGATTAGGATAAAAAAAATCACTGACATAGAACTGGAAGGGACCTCAGAGGCCATTTAGTCCCACCCCCTCATCTTACAGTTGAGCAAACTGAGGTCAAATGGCTTGCCCAGGTTTACATGGGGCATCCTTGTATCCATAATCAACCTTTCTATAACTGACCAGCTCATTCACATAAGCCATTGAGATGGTAGAAAACATCAAGCAATATCCATAGTCCAGGGTTTGTGGCTATATAAATGTAGCTTCATGAGACTATACAGAATTCAGATCCTGATGTATTTCTCTCTTATTCTAAAGGCCCTATGTGGAAACAAAACAAAGCGGATTTTAGCACAAGAAAATGTCTCTGAATGTTATGTGTCATATGTGCTTGCACATAATCAGCTCTTTATATACAGCTGATAATTAGATCAGCTAGATTTGCATGATGGATGCATGATGGTAGTATCATTTAATTCTAATTTATCTTGAGTGTCATATCTAAACTCAATTCTAGCACTGTCTTTTCTTGGTTTCAGAATTATGGAATGTTAGAGAAAGAGGGGACTTCAAAGATCATCTACTCTAAGCCTTTCACCCTGCAGATGAGGAAACTGTTTACAAATGGTATTAAGGTATTTCTCATGGATTCATCTCCTGGAAATTGAATGTTTAGTTAGCCAAGAGGAATGAATCCCTCCTCATTACTAAGCATTAACTTGGAACCAATTAACTAACCAATTGGTTTGGAATATTTCCCCTTCTATTAGAAGTGATTTAATGATAATAAAAAACTATTCTTTTTGAAGGCCATTACTTACTGATAGCCCCCTCCAATCTCAGGATGAAATAAGTCAATAAAGGTAACTAATAAATATCCTATTTTAGTTTTGTGGCTTAACCACTCTGAGTTTCAATTGTTTTTTCTTTTCAATAAAATGGATTGAATGATAGTTGCAAAGTCTCCTACATATGGTTGATATGAAGAAAATACTCTGTGAAACTTAAATGTGAGTTGTTATACTATGGCATAAGAATAAAGGAATTCAACCTTTCCTTGGAAATCATCATTCTGCATATCAATTGGGATAATGAGACATTATGTTGGATGTAGTCAGCACATCCAATTTCAGACACTCAATGAATGTATAACCAGAAGCAAGTCTTTGTTCCTCAGATTTCTCATATGTAAAACAAGGATGAGACCTGCAATGAAGTAGTATGGCCTAATGGAGAGGACAGGCCTCAGCCTCAAAACAAACAAACAAAAAAATAGGTTTAAGTTCTGTGTCTCTGAACAAGTCATTTAAACTTTAAGTATCATGAACTGCTCTATGAGACTATATATTTGAGAACAGTTGTTGACTTGCACTGGTAGAAGACATTTCTTCCTGTCAAAAGTCAATGGTATAGAAGGCTACTTATGGCATCCCAATACAACTTTTAATTAAGTTACAGTCAAAAAGTACTCTGACAACAAAAGTTATAATTTAAGTTATAAAGTTACAATTAAAATGTATAAAGTATGAAAAAAGAAGACATTTCTTCCTCTAGGAACTACATTGTATAAATCACAAATACTTATCCCTCCTCAAAAAAAAAATCTTGTAATACTTAAATTCTTAACTTTCGAGAAGTGGATCAACTGAGATCATATATGTACATGTGTGTATATATATATACATATATATATCTTTATGTATCTATTCTATCTACATGTACATAGCATATATGTATATGTATGTATGTATATATGTGTATGTGTATGGCAAGTCCTCAAAGTGATGCAAGTACCAAATCATCTTACTTGTCTCCTGAGAAACCTATACACAGATTAAGAAGCAATAGTTAGAACCAAATATGGAACAATTGATTGGTTTAAGATTGCGAAAGGAATACAACAGTTGTAATAAGTTGTCACCTTATTTATTTAACGTATATGCAGAATATATCATGTGAAGTGCCAGGTTGGATGAATCAAAAGCCAGAATTAAGGTGGCTGGGAGAAATATCAACAATCTCAGATATAATGATGATCCTACTCTGATGGCAGAAAGTGAAGAAGGATTAAGAAGCCTCTTGGTGAGGGTGAAAGAGTAGAGTCTTAAAGGCAACTTGAAGCTTAGCATTAAAAAAAAAAACAAGATCTTGGCAACTGGTCCTATCAATTCTTGGCAAATAGAGGGAGATGAAATGGAGGCAATGTCACATTATACATCCTTGGGCTCAAAGATCACTGCAGACAGTGACTGCGGCCATGAAGTTAAGACACTTGCTCCTTGGAAAGAAAGCTATAGCAAATCTGGACAACATACTAAAAAGCAGAGACATCATCTTGCCCAAAAATGTCCATGGAGTAAAAGTTAAGATTTTTTTCCCAGTAGTAACATAGGGTTGTGAGGGTTGAATTGTAAAAACAAAAAACAAAACAAAAAAACAAGCTAACTGGCACAGAATCAATGCTTTCAAATTGTGGTGTTAAAGAAGATCTTTGAAAGTTCCTTGGACAACAAGGAGATCAAATCAGTCAATATTTACAGAAATTAATTCAGACTATTTGTTGGAAGGACAAATTCTAAAGCTGAAGCTTACATATTTTGGCCACAAAATGAGAACACAGACTTATTAGAAAGATCCCAATGTCGGGAAGCTTTGAAGTCAAAAAGAGAATGGAACAGCAGAGGATGAGACAGATAGATAGTGTCATAAAAGGAAAGAACATGAGCTTGAACACAGACTTCAGGAGATAGTGGAGAACAGAAGGGCCCTGGCATATTATAGTCCATGGGGTCATGAAGAGTCAGATATAACTAAATAAATGAACAGCAACAACAACATACACACATACATGTAACTTTATGTACAAAATGAGATTATATCTATTATATAATGTAACTATTATATAATATATTTGATCTACTAAATGGATTATTTGATCCACTAAATCCAGTAAAAATTCAAGGCATTATCCTTTGAAGGGAAAAATTTGAATAAAGAGAATAAAGTAGACTAGGTTCTATTGCTGACTCTGTCACCAACTCATTGGTGAACTTTAGCTAGTCATGCAATCATTTTATGCTTAAGTTTCCTAATTTATCAAATGGGAATAAACACTATCTGTCCTTATCTATCTCACAACAATTCTGTGAAAATCAAGCGAGATAATTCATTGTGTACAAGAAAGGAATTTAAAAATTAAAAAAAAACAATCACTATGGCTATTTAAGGCACCATTAAATTTAAATCAAGTACAAAGATATGGATGATTGAGAGTCAAGTTAATTGGTATTTAGGTTATCATCACATAGTCATAAAGTACCTCCTATATGTAGATGCAATGTTAGCAGATTTGTCTCTATTGCATGTAATACACTGCTTTAAAAGGGCATAGGAAGGAAGCAGAGCCAAAATGGTAGAGAGAAGCAAGGAAGTTGCCTGGGCTCTCCCCACTTTCCCCTGGAAACAACTTTAAATCAAGCTTTTAAAAGAAACTTGGAACAACAGAATCAACAAAAAGATGGAGTGAGACAATTTTCCAGCCCAGGATATCTTATAAGGACCTCAGGAAAGGTCTGTCTCACTGGAGTTAAGAAAGAGCACAGCCCAATGTAGGCAATGCCTTGGCAAGCCAATGGGAGGCTCTTAGCCACAGCACAGGACAGCAACTACAGTTCCCCAGTTCTGGCTTAGTAGGCCAGTGGCCAGCTGTGGGCCCTCCAGCCCCAGTACAGAAGGCAAACTGCCAGCCTCTGGAACCCAGGGCATAACAGGCCATAATCTAGGCCAGACCACCATTGTGAACTGGGAAAGCTGCAGGGCCCAGAGGCCCCAGAGCAGAAAGCCAGTGACCAGGCCCCTCACCCCCAGTGCAAAAAGTTTGAGCCAGTGTCCCCCATACTATGGAAGCAGAGTTCAATCTTGAAAAATAGGCAAAAACCACCAAAAAGAGCCCTGACTATAAAAAAGCTACTATAGTGACAGGTAAGATCAAAACACACCCCAGAAGAAGGCAATAATGTCAACATGCCCATATATGAAGCCACAAAGTGGAATATGAATTGGTCTGAAACCCAAAATATCCTCTTGGAAGAGCTCAAGAAGGATTTTAAAAATCAAGTAACAGAGATAGAAGAAAAATTGGGATAAGAAATGAGAGTTATGCAAAAGAATTATGAAAAAAGACTCAATAGCTTGGAAACTGAAAGAAAACAATTCCTTTAAAGGCAGAATTGGCAAAATGTAAAAGGAGGTACAATTCCTTAAAAATTAGATGTCTATGAGACATCAAGAATTAGTCAAACAAAAGCAAAAGAATGAAAAACTAGAAGAAAATGTAAAATGCCTCACTGGAAAAACAAATGACCAGGAAAATAGATTCAGGAGAGATAATGTAAGAATTTTTGGAGCACGTGAAAACCAAGATAAAAAAAAAGGGGCCTAGACACCATACTTTAAGAAATTATTAAGGAAAACTGTCTTGATATCCTAGAACCAGAAGGTAAAATAGTCATTGAAAGAATCCACCAATCACCTCCCGAAAAAAAAGATCCAAAAGTGAAAACTCCAAGGAATATTGTAGCCAAATTCCAGAACTATCATGCGAAAGAGAAAATACTGCAAGCATCCAGAGAGAAATAATTCAAGTATAAAGGAGCCATAATCAGGATTACACAGGATTTAGCAGCTTCTACATTATTGGAAGGCTTGGAATATTATATTCTAGAAGGCAAAAGAGCTTGAATTACAACCAAGAATCAACTACTCAGCAAAAATGAACATAAACTTTCAGGGGAAAAGATGGATATTCAATGAAATAGGGGTCTTTCAAACTTTCCTGATGAAAAGACCAAAGCTGAACAAAAAATTTGATCTTCAAATACAAGATTCACAAGAAGCATAAAAAAGTATACAAGAAAGAAAAAAGCAAACATGTTATTCAATAAGGTTAAACTTTTTACTTCCCTACATGGGAAGATGATACTCATAACTCTTAAGAACTGTATCTCTATGAGCATAACCCAGAGAATATTACATACAATAACAGCAAAACTGTGAGATGACCAACTTTGATAGACTTAGCTTTTCTCAGCAGTGCAATGATCTAAGACAATTCCTAAAGACTCATGATGGAAAATGCTATTCACATCTAGACAAAGAATTATGAAGTGTGAATGAAGATTGAAGCATACTATTTTCTGTTTTTTGGGTTTTTTTTTCTTTCTTATGGTTTTTCCTTTTTGTTCTGATTCTTCTTTCACAACATGACTAATGTGAAAATATGTTTAATATGACTATATAAGTAAAGCCTATATCAGATTGCATGCTGTTTTGAGGAGAGGGAGGGAAGGGAGCAGGAAAAGTTTAGAACTCAAAATCTTATAAAAGTAAAAGTCGAAAACTAAAAATAAATTTAAAAAAAGAACTGTATTTCTATTAGGGCAGTTAGAGGGAGTAGACTTAGAGGGGGTGGTATAAGTTGAATTTGATGTAATGATAAACAAAATTAATTAAGGGATGATCAAAAGGATTATACTAGGGGAGCGTGAGGGGGTAAATTATATCAGATGATAAGGTATGAAAGACCTATTACAGTAGAGGGAAATAAGGGTGGGGGTCAGCATTGTTTGAACCTTACTTTCATCAGATTTGGCTCAAAAAGGGAATAACATACACACTCACTTCACCTATAGGGAAGTAGGAGGGGAAAGAGAAAAGAAAAGGGAGGGTGGCTGATATAAGGGAGGGCAAAAGCTAAACACTTCTCAGTACTGACAGGGTGAAAGGAGAGACAAAAGTATACAGGGTGGGGGAATAGGATAGAGGGAAACACACAGTAATCATAAATGTTAATATGAATGGGAAGAACTCTACCATAAAATGGAAGTAGATAGCAGAGTGGATTAAAAAAACAGAATCCTACAATATTTTGTTTACAAGAAATACATCTGAAGCAGAGAGACACAAAGAGTAAAGTTGAAAGACTAGAGCAGAATATGATACTTTTCAGCCGAAGCAAAAAAAAAAAAAAGCAGGAGCAGCAAGGCTGATCTCAGACAAAGCAAAAGTAAAAATAGATTTAATTAAAAGAGAAAAGGAAGGAAACTACTTCTTACTAAAAGGTAACACAGACAATAGATTAATATCAATACTAAACATATATACATCAAGTGGTATAGCATACAAATTCTTAGAGAAGAGGTTAAATGAGTTACAGGAAGAAATAGACAGGAAAACTATATTAATGGAAGGACCTCAACCTCCCCTTCTCAGAACAAGATAAATCTAGCCACAAAAGAAAGAAGAAAGAAGTTAAAGAGGTAAATGGAATTTTAGAAAAGTTAGATATGATCAACCTCTGGAGAAAATTGAATGGTGATAGGAAGGAATATACCATTTTCTAAGCAGTACATGGCATCTACACAAAAACTGACCACGTATTAGGGCATAAAAACTTCACAATCCAAAGTAGAAAGGCAGAAATATTAAATGCATCCTTTTCAGATCATGATGCCATAAAAATTACGTACAATAAAGGGTCATGGAAACATAGATTTAAAATGAATTGGACACTAAATAATCTAATCCTAAAGAATGAGTGGGTCAAACAACAAATTATAGAAACAATAATTTCATCAAAAAAAGACATTAATGAGACCATATACCAAAATTTATGAGATGCAGCCAAAGCAGTACTTGGGGAAAATTTGATATCTCTAAATGCTTACAAGAATAAAATAGAGAAAGTATCAATGAATTGAGCATGCAATTTAAAAAGCTAGCAAAAGAACAAATTAAAAATCCCCAATTAAATACCAAATTAGAAATTCTGAGAATCAGGTGGAGCCAAGATGGTGCTGTGAAAGGAAGGAACTACCAGAGCTCTTTCACAAATTCTGTCATATACATGTAAAAAAGTGAATCTAAGCAGATTTGAAAAAGTTAGAATCCACTAGTAGGCTGAGAGGGGTAGGAGTGCAGGGCATGCAGAACAGCACCACACCAAACCCACTGGGAACAGCAGAGGAATCCAGCCAGCGTGCAGGTCTGGCAAGTTGCTAGGTGAGCAAAATGATGGAGCAGGAACAGGCCCAGGGTGGAAGCACCAGCTACTTCCATGATTCAGCCCCAGGCCTCTCAGCCCAGAACAGGGGTCTGTCAGAGCTATGGGAGACACCAATGCAGAGCCAGCAGCTGCAGGAACAGCTATTGCAGAAGCCTCCAACCCACAGTCTAAAGGTTTGAAACCTACCTTCTTGAACTTCCAGGAGCCATGATGTGCAGGTAAAATGGTTCTTAGCCCTCCCTTGAACAAACCCAGAGAATAATACCTCAGGAGAAAGAGGAGCTAGAAGGTGGGTTTAAGTAGCGAGAGAAGTAGGGGAGAGGGCACTTTCTGTGGTGGTGGAAGGAGACTAGTGCAAGAAGAGAGGTGTCCCAGCAGCTCTCACCTCAGAAGAACAAAGAGAGTAACTGAGTCCCAGGGGTGGAGCTAAGAAATGTCAATGCCAGGACCCCAGACAGGGCTTTGCACAGCCAGGGGAAGTGGCAGACACCAGCATGGACAATAGCTGAGACCCCCATTCTGTAGAACAGTCTTGGGGAATAGAAGACACCCAGCAGCCAGATCACCCCTCTCCCACACCTCACAAAACCAGAGGCCATAGAACATAAAGCCAGTGAGCAGACCCACAGATTCCAACACAAGAAACTTGGGACAGAGCCCCCTGAGCCTCAGAAACAGAGATACACTTTAGAAGCCAGGAGGAAATAAAAAACACCATGAGAAAACACACTAAGAAGCCAAAGATGACTGATTCATATTATGGAGACAAGGAAGACCAAAATACCAATTCAGAAGAGGACAGCATGGACACTACACCCACATCTGAAACCTCAAAGGAGAAAGTGAACTGGTCTGCAGACCAAAAGGCATTCCTGGAAGAACTCAAGGAGGACTTTAAAAACCAAATTAGGGAAGTAAAAGGAAAAATGGAAAAAAAAATGAGGAAAAAATTCCCTGAGGAAAACAAATCCTTAAAAGGTAAAATTGGTGAAATGGTTAAGAAAAATCAGAAAATACATGGAGAAAATGTCTCATTGAGAAGTACAATCAACCAAATGGAAAAGGAAATACAGAAGATAAAGGAAGAAAGCAAAACAATAAAAATTAGAATTGGGCAAGTAGAAGCTAATGACTTTACGAGACATCAAGAATCAGTTGAACGAAATCTAAAGAATGAAAATATAGAAGAAAACATGAAATATCTTACTGGAAAAGCAAATGACCTGGAAAATAGATGCAGGAGAGACAATCTAAGAATTATTGGTCTACCTGAAAGCTAT
>JAQQSZ010001919.1:0-14921 GCA_028646595.1 Phalanger gymnotis | reverse complement strand
TACATGATAATGCTTGAAATATTAGAAGATAGCTAGGATGCCTTGCCCCAAAGTCTACTCTTCCCCAGGCAAAACATTGCCAGTTTCTCTGAATCTAACAGACCTGCTCTTTTACTATCCTTCTCAGTTTCCTTTGGACATACTCTAGTTATTCATTATACTTCCCATAAGGGGATATCTTGAATGGAACACAGTACTGCAAATATGGTCTGTAGAGCAGAATTTATAGGTCGCATATGTTTCAACTTAGACAGTAACTCCTTAATAGAAGCTAAGCTTGGGTTAACTTGATTGCTGTGACACAGATTGATTCATACTCAGCTTGTAATTTATTAAAACCATCCAAGTTTTATTATACTTAATTTAATCTAGCCATGCCTTCTTGCTTTCTCCCCCATACATAATGCAGTTGATATTTTGAAAAGAAGGAATGGAACAAGTATTTATTAGGAGCCTACTATGTGCCTGGCATTGTGTCAAGCACTTTATAAACATTTATCTCATTTGCTTCTCACAAAAACTATGGGAAGTAGGTGCTATCATTGTCCCCATTTTATATTTGAGGAAACTAAGGCAAACAGAGATTAAGTGACTATACCTGGGTCATGCAGCTAGTAAGTGTCTGAGTCCAGATTTGAGCTCAGGTCATCCTGACTTCAGTCCCACTGCTCTATTCAATGCATCACCACATCAAACTTGGCATGGTCCCATGTTCAGGACTCACTCTCCTTCCTTTAGAATATTTTTAGTATAGTCAACTAGTTTAACTATATAAGTAACCTCTACTCTTGAATCTCTTGTCTACCTGTTTTATCTACAACCATATCTTGCCAAACCTGAACCCTGTATAACATTTGCTATCCTTCTTCTCTTTTCTTACTCATCTGATACTGAACCATGATTGAGAAAGCTATAAAACCATATTAAACAGGACTATGGAAATTGTGTTCTCTGATTTCAAATGGGCCTTCATTCAACTGCATGACAATTCCTCCTTGATTAATTCTATCACTACTCATGGCTGCTATTCTCAACTCTCTTTCTCCATGCTAACAAATCCCTTCACATATAACAATGGTAATAATTAAAATAATGATAGCAAGCATTAATATAGTGCATTAAGGATTTCACTTTACGATTACTACTAATTTGATTCTCACAGGAGCCCCGGGAGACATGTGCTTTTTATCCTCATTTTACAGATGAGAAAACTGAGACAAAGTGAAGCTAAATGATGTTCCTAGGATCACAGAGCTGGCAAGTATGAGGCCAGATTTAAAGCCATGTCTTCCCAATTCCAGGTCTAATGTTCTATTTACTTGAGTGCCTCATTTAGCAATGAATCTCACCTCCTCTTCTACTGAGAAAATTGGCATTTTCTCCATCGCTAGCTTCCTCTTTGCCCAAGTTCCATATCTCAAATGTCCCTAATTATTTCCCTCCCTATTTGACTCTATTTTTAAAGCCTCAAACAAAGAAGGGACCCTTCTTCTTTCCATGGCCAACAATTGTGCTCATTTCCACAATTTCTGTCTCTATACCTATCCTAAACTCTCTTGTATCTTCTGCGACCTTGTACCTCTACCAAATGTGACCATTAGAGCCATTCTCTCTCTCTCTCTCTCTCTCTCTCTCTCTCTCTCTCTCTCTCTCTCTCTCTCTCTGCTTCTTTTTCTCCCTCCCATTCATCCATCCATACAGAAATGTTCTTTTTCCCACCATCCATTCTCTCCCATGGAGAAGATACTAATTTTCTCAGTAGAGTAGAAGATGAGATTCATTGCTAAATGAAGCACTCAAGTGAATAGGACACTAGACTTGGAAATGGGAAGACTTGACTTTAAATCTGGCCTTGTAATTGCTAGCTGTGTGACCCACCATTTAGCTTCAATCTGTCTCAGTTTCCTCACCTGTAAATTGAGGATAAAAGAGCACATATCTCTCAGGGTTGCTATAAGTCTCCCCCATCCAAAACAATAACTATAGTGGCAGCAACAGCAACAACAAAAGCAATCTTCACTTGACCCTGCCATCCTCTCAAGGCATCATACTATATTTCTCCTACATCTAAAGTCCTAGAAAAAGATATTTATATGCATTGCCTCTATTTCTTCACTTTCTTCTTCAGTCTAGGTCCCCAGCAATCTGTATCCCTGCTTCCAGGCTCTCACCTCTCTAAACCATCCTCCAAATAGCAACCAAGTTAATATACTAATATAAATATAATGTATATTTATATATTATAGTTGAAGATAAAACTTATATATTAAAACTTAATTATGTATTATATATATATAATTAATATAATAAAACACAGGATTGACCACATCATTCCTCTGATCACAAACTGTGGTTATGCTTTTATGATAAAATTCAAATATTCTCTCTTCCATATGTTGCTTAAGTTTATAATGCCAGGAAACTAAATAACTACCAAAGAAGCCCAGTTTATTTATCTGATCTTTAGCAAATTCTTTTCCCTGTGTAGCATGTGTAATATTTGCATTCTTAAGTGTGTTTGGCTGAAGCTAAAAATGAAAGGCTATCTATGGGAATATTACAGGAAGGGAGGGTAATTTTTTCACCTTCTCTGCTTCCTACCCTTCCAATGTTGGTGGTCCAGATTCTTCTCACCTCCTTCACTCTAGGCAGGACCTAGTCTCAAGTCACTGTCCTCCCTCAATTAAGCATGAGTGGGGAAAAGCAACAACGACAAAACAATAGTATGGTTTCATAGCACCCGACCCCCTCACTGGACTGTTTAGCCTTGGTGCAGAAAACATGAGGCAATCTTAGAACAATTTTTAAGAGTTCAAAAATAAAAAAAATAAAACAGGGATTTCCTGTCATGTAGCTTATAACCCAAGATGTCTTTTTCCCTTGTGGTTGGGTGTGGCAGGGGAGAACACTTCCCATTCTGACATTCAGACAGAGAAGTTTCTTCTTATAGATTTCTTTATCTCTTCATACTGTATCAGTAATTCTCTTTCACCTCTCTCTGTTTCTCCCTTTGCAAATCGAAGAATCATTAGTATTTATACCAAATAGTGTTACTTAATTGTAAATTAACAATTTAAAAGATCATAAACTGGACAGGTGTAAAATATGTCCTTTTGTGGAGAAAGAGATGTAGTAAAGGAATTTAGTTTTCCACCCCTTTCACATTGTTAGCATCCAAAAGCTGTTTGTGTTGTGGCTCATCTTAGTTTGCTTTCCCTTTTAGTCAGATGCTTTCCTGATTCTGAGATTTGATATATCAGAGGTATGCATGAAACCATTGGTGTTTCCTATTAACTTAACCATAGCACTAAAGCTATCTACTTTAAAACGGATTTCTCTAAACCCACGTCTTAGACTCTCTCCTGTTTGTTCGATGTGAGGGCTCAGCTCAAAATTAAATCAAAGGAAAAGCAAAGTTACTCTCAATCCCTTGCAGTTCCAGTGTTTGCCCTCTGTACATCCAGAGTGGGACTGGACATAATGAAAAAATAATAGCCCGCCTGTTACTTCTGCAGAAAATCCCTCTCATGTCTCAAGCTCTGAGTCTGCTGTTGTAGTATGAGATAGGTGTTGCCTGGGGGTCATTATCCTCTTCTACTGGGTGAAACAAGCACATGCCTTTTTTTTTCAAATATTCTGTTAAACACCCCATAAAATTTGTCACTATAAATCAAATACATTCCACAACATATATACACCCCTTTCTTTTTGCTATTAAGAGACATCTTGCAAACAAGCAAGGTGTGTGCTGAGCTTGGCATAACAACAATCCTTTGTCCTCACCTACTGATAAACTCAGCCAAAGTAAAATCCCAGAATTGTTTCACAACAGCACCAGGTGGTCTCTGAGCTCAGACAATCACCTGCAGTACCCATGTTCTGATCATGAAGTTGGACTATGAATCAAACTTGTTTCATCATTGCTGTTACTCTTTATTGTCAGGGATACAGTTCACTGTATAGCCACTAGTATATGTACTGAGATTTGCTCACACTAAAGTAGGTCTCCTACTAGAGGAAGCCCTGGCCTATATGCCTAGTTTCCCTCTTCCAGCAGAGTAAAGAAAGCTTTTTACTTGTGACCACTATTATTTCTTTAGTTTCACTTATTTGTTTGTTTGTTTGTTTTTTTCAGGAAAAACTGAATTTAAATCCAGCTTCAGACACTCACTAGTCGTATGATCCTTAACCTCTGCCTCAATTTCCACATCTGCAAAATGAAGATAGTAACAGTACCTATCTTGAAGTATTCTTATGAGAATCAAATGAGATGGCATTTAGAAAGCTCTTAGCACAGTGCTTGGCACATAAGTGCTATATAAATGTTAAATATTAGATATTATTATTAACCTGTCCAATTTAATTGTTTCAAGTGCAAAATGAAAAGGAGAGGAAATTGGCTTTCTCATCTTTAATTTTTTTTTTCTTTTTTTAAAAATTTTTTGTAGGGGGAAAGTCAGGGCAACTGGGGTTAAGCGACTTGCCCAAGGTCACACAGCTAGTAAGTGTGTCAAGTGTCTGAGGTCAGATTTGAACTCAGGTCCTCCTGACTCCAAGGCTGGTGCTCTACTCACTGCACCACCTAGCTGCCCCTTCTCATCTTTAATTTTAATTAATTTAGTCTTTAAATCCCCCTTGCCTCTAAAAATTTCTTTTATGGTTAACCTGTGTATGAAGTTAACTCTGATAAATCAAAAGGATAAACAAGGTTTATCAATTTCTTAGGTGCTCTTTCAGATAATTAGCCATGCTTGGAATCTCATTGAAGCAACAGCTCATTACATCACTCTCATTTCCCAGATGAATGGATGAATTTACATCAGTTAACTCTTGATCAGAAACTTTTATTCTCAAAATGGCACATTTACAAAAAAAGGATCTAAACTGATCCAAGGTAATTATTAGATATACTAAACCACTGTGGGAGGGTCTTAGTCTCTGTCTACATGATACCAAAGCAAACACTTAATGCAACTAAATACTACTTCATCTGCACATTGTCAAATACCCAGTTTGATCTTTTAATTGACTGACTTCTCAGATAGAGCTGACGATCAATAAGTTTGTTCAGTGTGGTGTAAACACTCTCTTAAAATGGTAGGATTTTCACCTTTACCAGCACCTTTGATTTTCTTAATGACTGATATTAAGTATTAAACTTGTCAATCCTTCCTTTGAACTAATACCAACAATCTTCCCATTAACTACAAAGATTAGTCACTTGCCCTTATTGTAGCTTTTTATTTTAACATCCTTAATGGAACCCAAGTAATTGGAAAGAGAAAATAATTATCAATGGTATAACAAATCCTAATTTGCTGGGGAAACAAACACAGAGATGGTTGAAGATTAGTAACTTCTGGACTCTTACCTATGAACCATAGGAAGGGTTGATAAATATTTTCAGACACACCTTTGAGTTATTGTGCCCCAATTTATTCCCTTTTGATGTGTACAGGGAAAAAAAAGCTATTTTTCTAAAGGTTTTGGATATTCAGAATATTTTGAATTGTTTTTGTCGAAGAAGTAAGAGGGCAATAGCATGAGTCATTCAATTCTTTTTCAGTGTTGATTTTTATAGGTGCATTCACTGATTGAGTTTAAAGCTAACCATTAAAATAGAATATGGAAATTGCGTTTTAAAACAAGGCTTTCAATTTTGCAAGTCGTTGGCTTGCTATATTTCTGACTAATAAACATCAAGGAATAAGCCAATTTCTTTTCCTTCAAAAAGCCCTAGGTCTAGTTTGCAGTTCGGTAATGCTTACTGGAAATTATAAGACTAATGGGATGATGATTGTGAATAGAAATTGACTTTTGATGGGTGGCAGAGTCAGGACCTTTTGACTTTAAAACCTCTTCTATAACATCATTGGAGAAAAAAATGCAAATAGCCTCTGAAAGAATCACTTCACTAAACAAAAGCCTTGGAGGATTTTGTCAGCTGTGTAGTTAATAATAGAATGTGATTTAAATACCATTGTTGTCTCTAGTAGAGTGTGGAACCAGTGCCAAATTGCATTTTCCTTTCTTTTTTAAGATTTAGATTCTTTCACTCATTTCAACTCTATAAATCAAGGACATATGGAATATACACTCAATTTGTTTTGATTAATTTTAATCTGATTCACAGATGAAGGAACTTAGAACTCTGAAATGACCTTGGTGTACTCAATATAGCCACTTCCTCTCATTCAGCCAGTTTTGAATTTTTTTTCTGGTCATTTTAATTAAACAACTGGCTGGTATCCAGGTAGCAACTGGATAATTCAGTCAAAATCAAGTCAGTCATGTCTTAAACATTATTCCTCCTATGATCAAAGAAGGAGACCTTAATTTGATCAAAATGGATGCAAAGTATTATAGACATTGGCTACTTTATTGACTAGAGTAAAAATATTCTCTCGATTAGTTGAAAATTATAAGTTTATTAGCACAACAGTGGTCTTGGGTTCATTTTTGCGAATCTCTTTGTTTCCAAAGATATGGCCCATTGAGCTTTGCCAGAGAAGCACACAACTCTGGTCATCACCAAATGGACATTGTTGCAAAATGTAGCAGTATAATGATGTTTTGAAATTGGCCTTGATACTTCTGGAAAGGAGAAGCCCACAAAAGATTCCATTTTGACAAGCAAAGACAAGTGTGGGAACAGGCTGGACTATTAATGAAGCAGACCCTGGCATTTAAAAAAAAACCGTAATTTTGTTATTTTTCAATGAACAAATAATATTTTCTCCACCTTAACCTAGGTCCCTTCTCATTGGGAAACCAAGGATTGAAGGAAAATCAATTCCCATAGTGGTCATGTCCAAGAAAAATATGTGTCAATTTGTCTTGAGTCTGTCACATCTCTGTCAGAAATTGGGTGGCATGCTTCATTATTAGTTCATTAAAATCATGGTTGGCCATTGCACTGATCAGAGCTCCTAAGTCTTTTAAAGTTGTTTGTCTCTTCAATCTTGTTACTGCAGAAATCACTCTTCTGGCTTTGTTTACTTTATATCAATTCATATAAATCTCAGATTTTTCTGAAATCATTCAATTAAAAATATTTATTAAATGTTACTGTATGCAATTAATACTAATACTTAACTACTATGTGCCATGCACTGTGCTAAGTGCTGGACATACAAAAAAGAGGCAAAGATAGTCATTGTCCTCAAAAAGCTTACAATCTAATGTAGGAGACAACATAGAAACTAATATATAAAAAGCAAGCTGTATTAGAGAATTACTAGGAACTCTTCAGCAGAGGGAAGGGAATTGAAATTAAGAGGCATTGGGGAAAGCTTTCTATAGAAGGGTGGCCTTTACCTGCAATTTAAAGGGATCCAGGGAGGTCAGTAGACAGAGTTGGGGACAGCCAGAGGGAATGCCCAGAACTAAGATGAAGAGTGACTGAAACAGTCCCCCTTCGTAATTTCTTAGAGCATTCTGTTACACTTATGCACTTATATAACTTTATTGGTTTAGCCATTTACAATTAAAGGGTATTCCCTTAGTTTCCAGTTCTTTTCTATCACCAAAAGAACTTTTATAATACACACAGATCTATCTATCTATCTATCTATCTATCTATCTATCTATCTATCTATCTATCTATTATTCTATTCATCTTTCCTTGATCTCTTTGGTGTATAGACTGGTATAACACAGGCAAAGAGTATGCATAGTTTAGTAACTTTTGGGATATAGTTTAAAATTTCTTTCCAAAATGGCTAGATCAGTTTACAACTGCACCAATAGTATATTAATATATATGTTTTCCTACAAAATCAACAATACTTTTCATTTTTCCCTTTCTTTCTTTTTATTTTACTAAGCTGCTCTGTAGGAGGTAGAATCTCATAGTTGCTTTAATTTGCAATTCTCTCATGATTAGTGATTTGGATAATTTTTAAAAATATGGCTATTAATAGCATTGATTTCTTCCTTAGAAAACTTTCTGTTTATATTCTTTGGCCATCGATCAATTGGAGACATTACTCTTACAAATTTTGAATCAATTCTCTCTATATATCTTAGAAAGAAGGTATTGACCAGATATTTTCTGCAAAGATATTTTCCAGTTACCCCCTCCTCTTCTTAGTTTAGCAGCATAGGTTTTGTTTGTGCAAAAAAAAAAATTTAGATAATTAATTGTCTTCTACTCTCCTTCCCCTTTCCTCTTTTTTCCCTTACCCAGCTACCGATTGAAGGGTCATAATCTTTTTTTTTCTTTTTCTTTTTAAAACTCCCTTCCTGATTCGCCTTCATTGGACAGAGTTTGTTTAGCTTATATCATTCTCTGAATTTTCTCATTTTCCTAGTTTCCCTTCTCATCTTCCTCATGCTTCATTCAAGGAACTCACAACAAGCAAACAAATATGTACAAACAAGCTGTATACAAGATACATAGGAAATAATTAATAGAAGGAAGGCACTATAGAAGGTGGAATTTTAGTTGGGACTTGAAAGAATGCAATTATACTATGAGACAGAGATGAGGAAGAAGAGTATTCCAGGAAAGGGAGAGAATAAGAGAAAATGCCTGGAGTCAAGAGTTGAAGTGCCTTGTTGGTCAAAAAGCAAGGAGGCCAATTTCACTTCACTGAAGAGAACATGGGGAAATACGTTATGGCACTGTAGTAGGAAGGTCAAATTTATGATCTCAAAGAGAATCATACATATGTCTGAACGGTTTGGAATCATTAGATATAAGGAATTCTCTAAGTAGAAGGCAGAAGGATTAAAACATTTATTTAGGCTCCACAGTAACAGACCCATGAACCAGCCTCCCCATTTTGACACTTTGATCACAAGCTTCCAGGCCCAATAAGTCTGCCTCGCAAGAGTAACCAGGAGGCCACAGAAAAGTATAATGGCATTAAACCAAATCATATTCATGCTACCAGTAAGAAGATCACAAACTGCCCTCAAGTTCTTGCTTGGCACTCCTCGGTCCACACACAGGTCGGCTCTACTTTCGGGCTGGCTCTGCTTCCACAACTCCTGCTTCAGCTTCCAATGTAGCTGTCTCTGCCGCTGTCACCACCGCTTCCACCACACTCTCCAAGCTGTGTCCCAGCTAGCTGACTGCTTCCTCTCTCCTTCAGCTCTTAAATACTGTCACCAACTGCCTCACCAACTGCCTCTCTACTGCCTCTTCAACTGCCTCTCCACTGCCTTTCCAACTGCCTCTCTACTGCCTCTCCAAATGCCACTCCAATTGCCTCTCAGCTCTGCTCCAACCATTCAGCAAGCTCCTCCCACAACAGGCTTCTATTGGCTCCAGTCCTAGCCACGCCCCCCAGGATCCTGAGAGGCTCATATCCACATAGGTTTTACACCTAATAGGACTCTGGGCCTGCGGCTTAACACTTAGCAAGGCTCAACGAAATACACTGAGTTACTCAAAGAAAACAAAGATCATTTTGCTTATCAACACAGGCACATGAGCATAAGAGATCACAGAGAAAAGGTCTGGGCTTCATGATTTGCATAATTAGGTAAGTACTATTACGCAGTGCTGGTTCTGTACAACATTACTACCTCTATGAACTGATATTAGTAAGAATGAGGCATATCTGAAAAAACAGGAACAGGGGCAAGATCTACAGAGGCAATAATCTAGAAATTGCTTAAAAGTAGAAACTAAAATCTTATAATAACTTGAGAAGCCTTGACACCATGATAGACAAATATAAAATAAAGAAGACAGAAGTCAAGGGTATACAGCAAGAATCAGAAAATAAAAATCCAGAATAGCCCAAGAAAGAATAGGAATAATGAAGATGACAAAGAAAAGAAAAATATCTTAGGAAAGGGTACTAAAGCAAAGAAATACAAATAGATAAATAAATAAAGCGATTGACCAATTAATTAACAACCAAAAGAAAATCTAAAGACCAGAGATGGAGTAGAAGCAGTTAGATGGCTCAGTGGATAGAACACTAAACCTGGAGTCAGGAAGACCTGAGTTCAAATCCAGCTCAAAAATTTACATACAATGTGACTCTGTTACTTAACCTCTGCTTGCTTTAATCTGCTAGAGAAGGAAACCACTCCAATACCTTTGTCAAGAAAACCTCATACAAGATCACAAAGAATTGGACATAACAGAAGAACTGAAGAACCACAAGAGGAACAAAATACAAAAAAAACCCACAACAAAATGGAGAAAAATACAATCTTAATATATAATTTGAAAATTGAATAGCTTAAACCACCATGGTGCTAATGTGATCAAAGATTTCTCCATTCATCCAATAGGCCTCAGGTGGAGCTAGTTAAGGGAAGCTTGATTAGGAGAGGCTTGCTTGTAGGCAGGCCCACACCCTTTTGCTATTAGGTGCTAAGCCCCAGGCCAAACAAGGTGTATATATCCTGTAGGTAGTCATTAAGCTGAGACTTGAGAGCTTTAGAGACAAGGGAGCTGCAGAGTTGAGAGAGCTATGAAGAAGACAACTACGAGAAGAAGAGACAACTGCAAGAGAGAGAACTGGAAGGGCTTTGAAAACTTCAAGGGCTTTCAGAACTTTGGGAGAAGAGGATGCAGGCAAGCAGACAGTTAGGATTCATGAGTGAGTGTTTATGGGAAAGCCAGAGTAGAAGGGAAGGTTACAGGATGCCTTGGCTCTTTGTTATGATACTGTGTTTTAATCTTCTTGTTGTTACATTGAGGTAGACTTACTGGTTTTGGAATACAATTACTGCTATGTTGAACTGGGGTTATTGGTTCTGGGATTTGATCCTCTGGTGTCTGAATAAATATTTTACTTCTTCTGCCTTCTATACAGAGAGTCTCTTATACCTTGTGATTCCTAACTATACAGGCATATTCATGGTCACCACCGATTTCATGAATCCTGCCTTACTGATACAACAACCCAATGACGAGTGATAGAATAGATAGCACAATAAAAATACAACAATTTACTGCATTCAAGCAACACATCTACCAAGTAAAGACTTATAGAATGAAAATTAAAGACCGGAAAAAAATTATCATGTACCAGATGAAACCAAAAAAAGTGTGTGTTGTAATTATACTGTCAAAGAAAAAACAAAAACTCACAATATAGAAACAGGAAATCATATTTTGTTGAAATAAACCTCAGTGGAATAATTTTAATATTAAACTTATAGGTACCAAGTGACATTACATCTAAATTAGCAAAGGCAATGTTACAATAGAGCAGTAATCATAAGATACTTTAATGTTCCTCTCTCAGAACTGGAAAACTCTTTTAGAAAGCTAAACAAAATGGAAAAAAATGTAACTAAAAAAGTATTGGAGAATACAGATCAAAAAGACTTACAATATATCTTATGAATAGGTATATTAAAGAATATACATATGAATCAGTACCATATAATTTATTATTATTCAGTTGTTTTTCATTTGTGTCCAACTCTTTGTGATTCTATTTGGAGTTTTCTTGGCAAAGATACTGGAGCGGTTTTCTATTTCCTTCTCCAGCTAATTTTACACATGAGGAAACTGAGGCAGAGGGTCATATGACTTGTCCAGGGTTACAAAGCTAGTAAATATCTGAGGCTGTACTCAAACTAATGAAGAGGAATCTTCCTGATTCCAAGCCCAGTGCTCTATCCACTGTGCCACCTTTGCAAAAACAGACTGCTTGCTAGGACAAAAAAAAAATTTAAAAACATGTATAGAAAAGCAAAACAACTGACCACATTTTTAATAGACTAAAATGTGATTAAAATTGTAATTCATATTGGGTAAGCAAATGATATAAATCTAAATAAGAAATTATTAATGATGTCCTAAGTAAGGAGCAGGTCAAAGAATAAATGATATATATGTACATATACACATATTATACATACATTTATATGTGTAAAGATATATATTATATATATGAAATGTAAAAACTATGTGAAAGAGAATTATCATGAGATTATATGCTAAAATTTAAGGGATGTCACTAAAACTTTTCAGAGAGAAACACGTCTCAAAGAATACATAATAATCAAATTAGGGACAATGGGCAATTAATGAATTGAGTATTCAATTAAAATGAATAAATTATCAAATAAACATAAAAGAAACACAAAGATAACATCTTGGCAATTAGCACAGAAATGGATAAGTTGGAAAAAATAAATGAATTGATGAATGAAAAATATTTATTAAATACTACCTGATGGGCACTTAGGACTAAAATATAAAACTGAGACAGTTCCTAACCTCAGGACCTTAAATTCTATTTTTTTAAAACTTTTTTTTTTCAGGGGAGAAGGCAGGGCATTTATGGTTAAGTGACTTGCCCAAGGTCACCAGGTAGTAAGTGTGTCAAGTGTCTGAGGCCAGATTTGAACTCAGGTCCTCCTGACTCCAGGATTGGTGCTCTACTCACCGTGCTATGTAGCTGCCCCACCTTAAATTCTAATGGGAGAAAACACTACATACATGAAAGCAGTGTCCAGAGAAGTCACAATCATGGTAAGTGGGACAAAAAGGTAATATATTGATTTTACTTTTAGAGATTAAGTAGTAATTTTGATTTGATTACATTTCTCATAATGAGATGCGGCAAACAGGGTGAAGAGAAAAAATGCATGTAGAGCAGCAGAGTGGCAAATTTCTAGGATGAAAATGAGGATGTCAAAGAGACAAGTGGCTTAGCTCTTTTTAGGCATGTTCTCAGAGTTTTTCAGTTTAGATGGTGCAGCAGTAGTAACAGCAGGAGTGAGAGGTTGTAAATGTTTCGGATAAAAACAAATAGATTGGATTGTAGTCTACATTGTCTGTAAAATCATTAAACCACAAGCTGGTACTTTGAAATGGCTAAAATATTAATCCTTAGATGAACTGATTAAAAAGTAAAAAGAGAAATAAAATCTTCAAAATAAAAATAATGTACATGGTAAAATCAGAACTAAGAATTAAAAATAATTATCAGAACTTACATATGCCAGCTAAAGTAAGAATTCAAAAGAAATAGAGACTTCTCTATAAAAATATATTCAAATTTATGAAATATGAAATAGAAGCCTTATATAAGCATTCAGATGAAGAAGTCAAACTAACTGTGACAGAAATATCAAAGGCGTAACATGGTTCTAATGAATTCATAGGTGAATTTTATGAAACTGTTAAAGAACAATTAATACCTCTATCATTTTTTTCATAGTGATCAGCACTACCAAATTAATTTGATAAGCAAATAAAGTCATAATGCCTAAACCAGTAAAGAATAAAGCAATTAAAGAGGATTATATAGGTTTCTATCATTAATTTTTTTCAAAGAATTAAATTAAATCTTGGCAAAAGACTATAGCAATACATCCAAAATATCTTTATAATCAAGTTGGATTCATATCAACGATGCAGGATGTCTCAACTTTAGGAAATAACTAGCATAATTAATCATAGTAAAACAAATAATCCAATATATGCAGCCTTCCAAGTTAGTTTTTACACCTGTCTGCTCATCTTCTGATACAAAACAGAACAGAACAATTTCAGTCATTTCAGTTTCTTGCTCCTGTCTACTTCAGTCATATATTCAGAAGCTATAATGTGATCCACCCACAAAGGGTAATTTTCCACATGGGAGAAAAATTCGGATTATTGCAAAAGGTGACTTTGAGAGGGATTTTTTTTCTTTTTTATTACAATAGAGACATATCACAAACATAATTAAAAAAACTTTTATTCAAATATTTTTGTTTTATATCACTTACATCATATCTATCCTCTTTCACTCAAAGTTTAAAAAAACAAAGAATAAAATATGATTTTATAAAGTTTAATAACATTAGCTAGTATCGCAAAAAAGACTGACCTTACATTTAGTATTTTACAACATGATCCCCTCAGTTTTCTGCAAAGAAGAAGGATAGAGGTTTCGTTTCTATTTTTCCTTTTATAGACTCTGTATGGCATAGTTGATAGAGTGTTGAAGACTTAGGAAAAGTTGAGTTAAAATTCTGCCTCAGACCATTACTATCTCTATGACCATGAACAAGTCATTTAACCCTTCTCAGCTTAAATTATTTTATCTCTAAAATGTGTGGGAGAGATAGAGGAGGAAACTTTGCCATTATACGTTAGTAGGATTTAGTTTGAATTATCTCCTTGTTGTTCTTTCCATTCATATTTGTGTATGTATGTGTAAATATATATATGTATATATGTATGTATATGTGTATGTTCATACACACACATGTGTTTTTTCCTAACTTGGATTATTACATGTTAGATCAGTTCATCTATCTTTCCATACATCTCTATTTATCATAGTTATCATTTCCTTCAATATAGCAATATTCTATTATATTTATTTGCTAACACTGGTTTGGACATTCTACCACCAATGGGTATGAAGCTTCTTTCTATTTTTTTTGTTACTACAAAAAGTGCTGCTAAAATATTTTTATGTAGATGGAACTTTTAGTTTGTTATCATTTACTTCCTTAGAGAATATACCTATCAATGGGACATCTGGATGCAAGGCTCTAACATTTCTGTTGCAATTGATATAATACCTAATTGTTTTTTCTAGAATGTTTGGAGTAATTCAGAGGTCTGCTGATATTGTTGTGTCTGCATTTATAGTACCCATACAATAATTACTATTCCCATATTTTGTCATCTCTTCCTATTTAGTCTGCATGAAATTGAATCTCAGAATGGTTATAATTTACCTTTCTATTATTAGTAGCAGTGTGGAGCAATCTTTCATATGGTTGATAATAATTGCAATTTGTCTTTTAAGAATTATTTGCTTGCATATTTTAGTCAATTATCTTTCAAGGATTTCATTTTATAGATTTCTGTTAGACTCCAGTAAAATCGTCCAGTAAAAATCAGAGGCACTGAAGGAAATGTGCATAAATTATTCTTTTCTGATTCTAGCCTAGTATGTATGCGACTCAGCATGTGAGTACATTGAACATTATTTTTT
>JAQQSZ010001917.1:0-14922 GCA_028646595.1 Phalanger gymnotis | reverse complement strand
GCAGAGCGACACTGTAATTCCTATAATAGGAAAAAACCCAAGGATTTTAGTGAAATGTTGAAATGTGGCAGCTAATATAGGCAAATGTAGACTCAGGTCATACTAATGTCAACTAAATAGATCTATTAGATACCTATTATATGATAGTTATGGTGCTAAGAGTAGGTATACAGAGACAAAAGGGAAATAATTCTTTCCCCCAAGGAGCTCATAACAACATAATCTCCTTGTGGGTAGGGGTCATTTTTGGTTTTCCTTGTAGCCCTAATATTTAATACAGTGCCTGGAATATAGTAAGTGCTTAATAAGTTCTTGTTGATTGGCTAGTAATAGGAAAGGGGAAACAACATGTTTATAAGTATGTATAGAATTTACAACAAATAAATACAAAGTAGTTTTGGGAGGAAGGATATTAGCATTTTCAGTGATCAGTTTTCATATAAAATATGGTACTTGAGCTGAGTCTTGAATGATATTAAAGATTTCAAGAGGTAGTGATGAGGAGGAGGTCCATTTCAGACCTGGGAGATAATAACTACAAAACCATGGTGATGAAAGATAAAACTTTGTGTATGACAAATAGCATGGCAGGACCATAGAATGCATGGAAGGGAGCAACATATAAGGAGACTGGAAAGGTAGGAAGTAGATAGATTATTCCTAAATTTAAATGCCAAATAGAGGGGTTTGTATTTGGTTTTTGGGATGAGAGGAATCACAGTAGTTTGGGAGTTAGGAAGAGTGACATGGACAATTTTGCTTAATGGGAAGATTAAAGTCCTTGCAGAATTTCTCCCAAAGACCATGTCTACATAGGCAAAGCTAAGTGCAGAACTGATCAACTATTCACTGCACTGAATTTAAGTAGCTATACAGATTCTCTTTTCCTTAAAATGAATTAAAAAAAAAACCCTGAGACTTGTTCGACTTGATTGCTAATGCCAATTCTAAAAGTGCTAAAATAGTGAAACTGCTCTCGAAGTGTCAAATTGACCTCATTAAAATAAGACAGAACCAGACCAAGCCAGTGGTCTTAGAAGCACCTATTTCAGCTTCCATGTTTCATCTTCTTAATTCTCTGCTACTTAATTTATACCTCCATTTCCTGCTTTTTAACCTCAAACTCTGATTAGTTACCAGCATAGTCTCTCAAATATCACATTGATTGGTGATGTGGCCTAGGTCCAGGGCAGGATTTCACTGATACCCTGCTGTAGATGTCAGTGGTTCGGGGATGGAGGAAGGAGTCAGAATGGCAGCCACTGAGCTTCTAGTAAGAAGATGATGCTGATGAATGCTATTATTGAAGCACCAAAATATCACACAAGCTCAAAGTAAACAGAAACAATTTCAACGAGAAGGAAAAATGGGATTTGTCTGAAAAGATCGATGTAGTTTCACAAAGAGCTCATTAACCAACTTAGATTTTAAAAAGAAATGTATAGGGCCAGGTAATAGTGGATGAATATATGTGACATGGTCCTATGAAAATAGTGTCTGTAATGCTAAAGCTTAGAATTAGCTGAGGCTGGTGCAGGAAGCTAAGAGCAACAATTTGGGTGTTTTAAAAATGACATCTAGAGAAAAAGGAAGATGAAAGAAGGAATAGCAACTTTACTTAGAGTGAATGGAACAATGATAACTGATAATAGAGAGAAGGCAAAAGTGCTCAAATTTTTATTTTGCTTCTATTTTTTTCTACCAAGAGACTTTTTTTCTCTGCTTTCTCTGAAATGGAAATGATAGAGCAAAAATGACTAATGTTGATACTCAAGATAAGTGAGGTGATGATAAGAGAATACCTAGCTGCTTTTGTTGGATTCAGGTCACTGACCCATAAGAATTCTATTCTTGGGTCCTGAAAGAACTAACATGTAATTGTTGAGCTATTTACAATATTTGAAAAATCACGGAAAATGAGAGAGGTACCACAAAATTGGAGGAGGTCACCTGTTGTCCTAACTTTCAGAAGAGGGAAGAGAGCCATATGAAAGCTATAGGCTAGTGAGTTTGTTTTTAATTCTTGGGGAAATTTTAGAATGGATTATAAAAGTAATGGTTGGTTTGAAAGGGACATAGTAATTACAAAGTTCTAGCATGGCTTCTTCAAGAACAGGCTGTGAATTTCCTTTTCTTCCCCACAACTATCTTCTTCAGTCCTGTTCACATGAAGAGGTAGCCCTTCTCTTTGCTATGGTAAAACCCAAAACATGCACCCTTGATCTTATCCCTTCACATTTTCTCCAGCAGATTACCCTCCGTATCATTCCTATTCTTTCTCTTAATTTTCACTTTTTCTCTATCTACTGGACTTCTGTCTCTTAAATCAACTGACACCTATATCAGAGTATAAGTGGAATCCTGACCTGGACCCAGACATCCCTGTCTCCTTCATCCTTAAAAAAATCATCACTTGATCCTACCATTCCAGGTAACTACTGTCCTATATCTTTCCTCCCCCTTTTTTTTTTTTGAGAAAGCCACATACTCCTGTCACCTCTATCTCTGCTCACTCTCCGATGCAATTTTACACGACAAATGATTTCTTCATTGCCAAATTGCCTTTTCCTCAGGTCTCATTCTTCTAATCTCTATAATCTTTGACCCTGTTCATTACCTTATCCTAGATACTTTATCTTCTCTAGGTTTTCACGAACCTGATCTCTACGGATTTTTTGCCTATAATTTTTTGTGACTCTTTCTTAGTCTCCTTTGTTGGAGCTTCGTCTAATCATTCTTACTAGCCATAGGTATCTTCTGAGGATCTTTTCTGAGCCCTCTTTTAACCCAACAATACTCTCTCACTTAGTGATCTCATCAGCTTTCATGAGTTCAGTTATCATTTTTACACATATCGTTCTCAGATCCAACCTTAAGCTCTTTTCTGAATTCCAGTCTCATTTTATCAACTGCCTTTTGCACATTTCAAGCTGCATATGCCATACACATTTCAAACTCAACATCTCCAAAACAGAATTCATTAACTTTATTATCCCCACATATCCCCTTTCTCCAGTTTTCCTGTTATTAGCAAGGGCACCACCATCCTTTTAATCACCCGGTCTTGTAACTGTGGTTTCACCCTTGATTCCTTACTCTTATTTAGCCAACATATCCAATCAGTAGTTAAGTCTTATGATGTTGACCTTAACAAGAACTTTTGTATATGTCCCCTCCTCCCTACTAGTACAGTGATTACATTGGTCCAGGCCTTCATCACTTTACACCTAGCTGGTGTCCATTCCTCTAGTCTTTTCCCTCTCCAATTCCTCTTCCACTAAGTCATCAAATTGATTTTCTTAACATGTAGGTCTGAATGGCACATCTTTTCACTACTCAATGAATTCTAGTGGCTACCTCTTACCTCTAGGATCAAATATTAAATCCTCTGGTATTTAAAGCCCTTAAAAACTTGGATTCTTCCTGCCTTTCCACTTTTCTTACACATTACTCCCTTATTATGTCATCCAGTGACACTGGTGTCCTTGATATTTCTTGCACAATGCACTCTTCTACCCCACATTTTTACTGGCTGTCCTTCATGCCTGGAATGCATTCTTTTCTCATCTCTGCCTCTTGGCATCCCTAGACTTTTTCAAGACTCAGCTTAAATTTCACCTTCAAAAGGAGGTCTTTCTGTCCCCTTTCTCCCATCCCTACTCACTCTAGTGTGCCAACCATTTGCATATATCTTGTATGTACATAGCTAGTTTTATGTTGTCTCTTCCATTAGAAGGTGAGGCCTTGTGGACAGGAATCTTGTTTTTGCCTTTCTTTATATCACCAATGTTTAGCATGATGCCTGGCATATGATTATTGACTGACTGTTAACTGTGATTTATTGTAGACAGGTTTTTTTCATCTGGCCCATTTCCTTATTTTCCCAGTAGAAGTAGCTATTTTCTTTATCTCCTTAAAGACTTTATTTCAAAATAAAGGGCTATGAGCTCCCAAAAGAAAAGAACCCTAAAATTATTATGTGATTTCTTATTGCTTGTTCTCAAAGGCTGGCATTCATTTAAACATGACTTTTTGTAATTTTACCAAGCCTGTGTGGGAAAACATCATAGAAATGTCAACAATTCTATGGAACTGATAGTCTCTGCCATTGCCTCATTTTTATTTGTGTACCTTCAAGAAATGATTTGACATGCTTAAAAATAGCATTCACAGAAATAAAGTTCTTTCAATGTGTCTATTGCCTCAGGGAATTGCAGAACCAATGTCAGAGAGACCTGAGCGTAACTTTCCTACGTAAGGACCATCACGTAAAAAAGTGTTTTTCCTCCGCACTTTGCATGGCTCTTTTTCCACAGTATCTTTGCCACTTATGTTTCTTTTAAAAAATAGAAAAAGAAAAAAATCACAAAGTCAGACATGATTGAAATGAGTGAACAAAATAATTATGTCATGAGGCTTTTAAAGCATTACACTGCAACAATGCATGAAATTCTAAGTGTAAATGGCTTAGTTTTCATGGTAGAATTATTTCCAAACAAAAAAACCGAAAATTCATAAAAAGCTCTTAAGGGGGAAAGATTTATATGGAATAGAATTCCATAAATTAGAATTTTTCAGGGCCCAATTGGCCAACCAAAATATTCCTTCTAAGTAAAAATATTCATGGAGGATTGCTACTTCTCTGCCAGTACAGCTGCTGCGATAGAGCTATAAATGGATCTTTAAGAAGATGAGAGAAAGAGAAACCATGCTGATGAAGAACCATCTGAAGAAACAAGGGGTATTTAGCCTGGATCAAAGGTTTAAGGGAAATCTTATAACTTGTCTTCAAATATTTAAAGAGATCCAGCCTACCTGTTTGTGCCCCTGCATCATCTAGCCTGCCTGTCTGTGTAGTTTCCCCAATCTGGAATCTTTTCAGGGTGCCCTTTATCAGGCCCCCAACAATACTTTTGTCCTTTGTCTTCATCCCAAGGTCCTCCTCCAGTGCTCCACAGACATTTCCCAGACTAGATCAACATCTAAATGCCAGCTTCTGTTGTCAGCCTGGTGTCCCTCAGACTGTACCCCAGCCTTCTCTTTCCTGTTGTGAGATGAGCCTCGTGGCACTCAGAACACTCAGTATCACCATCTGCCACAATAATGTTGGATATCAATCGATACCTTGAACAGTGTAATCATCTCGCTTTGTCTTTCAGTAGACTTCTACTGGGTTCATTTCTCAATGATTAGCATATTCCCACCCCACCATACTCTCTCCCTTCCAATGTTTCTGAATCTCTACCTATCATTATACAAACCCTGTCATCCATGCTCTATCTTCTTTCTCCTTTATTCCCACCCCCTAAGCTTGACTTCCTCAATATTCCACTCCAGACCCACTCATTTCTCCCAGTGTGCTCTCAGAAATGATTGCTCCATAATTTAGTAACTTGCTTTAACTTAAACCTTTTCTTTTCTCACTCCTCATGGCTCTCACTAAGAACTTGCTCCCTCCTGATTACACTTCATCACTGGCCACCCTTTCCAGTACTGGTTACACTTTCACTCGTACTCTCCGACTCATTGTTTTTGATGGAGAAGTCAAAATAATCCTTTCTTCCCACTGACACTTTCCTATTCTGCCTCTACAACCATTACTCAGCAATCTCTCTTCCTTTCACATTCATATTTATCTCCCAATCAAGATTCTTGTCACTGTTGTCTTCCTCCCCTATACGACCCTTTGAGGACACTCTCTTCAATGAGTTCAGTGCCTTTCTCAGAGTTCCTTTCAACACCCACTCCAGCCTTCATATCAGGGGACTTCAACATACATAGTGATATTCCCTCACACACAATAACTTTTTGGTTCTTTAACTAATTAACTTCGTGTCTTCCTAGCACCACCTTTCCTGGGCAATTTTGAATTCCCTTTCTGTGAACCCTCTTCCAGTACTATGAATCCCCCAGTGCCTCCGTTTAGCTCTCTGAAATTCTTTCTTAAATGTCCTATTGTCTTCTAGTAATCTGACAGAGCTTGAGTTCAGATGGCATAGACTTTGAGAATATAGTCATATCTACACCATGATGAAGCATCAGAATGGGATTGTAACAGAGGGAGCACAGCTACTTATCTTTAAAAAAAATTGGCTAATTCAATAATAAAGCATCTTTTAAAATAAGACATAATGGATTAGAGGATATCATTAATCAATAGTATTCAATTTGTTTCATATTATATTTCAATATTCTACAGCTTCACTTTCATCTGTGAATACTATATTGATAGGAAGCTAGTTCGAAAACAAGAGATTTCCAAAAAAACATGGCTAGGCAGATTTAGCATGATTTCTATAAATAATAAATGTGTATGTAGATATATGTATATAGAATATCCCAAAAGTCTTAGCAGTTTAAAGCTTACATATATGTATGTGTATATATGTGTGTGAGTACTTATCTCTATGTGTATTTATGTATATATGCATGTGTGTATATGATATATATACACACACACACATGCATATACATGTGTGTCTATATATACATCTACACATACACATAATCCAGGGTAATACTTGTTCCATTAGGTACACAACCTTATTTTTTATTCTAACCAGTTTTGAGGGAAAGAAATATTTCTAAACCCTATTGCATATTTTCTTCCTTTTAAACAGAAGTTAAACATGATTTAACCTTTTCTTGGTGAGTCACAGTCATCATTATGTACCATGTGATGTAGCTGGCAGTAAGGAAAGAGCCTTGTTACACAGAAGAAAACAAAAAAAAATTGGCAGAAGATGCAAAGAAGCAGGGAATTTTTTTTGCTGTGTTAATTTAATATATACTTAAAAATAAGCTATACTTAACAGAAGCCCACAATTTTGTATATATATTATCCTCTTTCTATTATTCATATATTGTGTTTCTGTGTCTTAAGTTTGTAATTTTTAAAAAGTAAAATGTTTTGTAAATCTTAAAGCTGCATGGCAATGTGAGCTATTACCATTGTTATGTGAATTGCATCATTGTCATTGCTATAGGAAGGATTGTGTTCAGACTTCATTTCTTACCAGAAAAGGCTAAAGTAGTGAGAAAAAAGTAAGGAAACCTGATGGTGAATAATTCTTTGGGCTCCAGAATATCATTTAGCTGTGATTTTTTTAAAAAAAATAATGAATTCTTACAGACAACTAGAAATAATTCAATAGTTACTTTGTTCTGGAAGCCTTTCATAAGATTGCCCAGAGATTAATCTCCTGAGTTCATATTTATGATATGGCTAAAAGTGTTTTTCTAGCTGTCTTGGTGGGATTTTTAAAGATTTATGACATATGGTACTGGAAAAGAGTCATATTAATCACATTGTCTTCAATACTAAGGCCAATATCTACATTTCGTATTCACATTCTATGCAAGAAGTAAAAAGTGTTGGTTTGATCATAGCTAACTCTTTAAGTGAATGACATTTTCCGTATTACTTGGAAGGACCATGAGCTTCTTGCAAAATTAGCATGAGAGGAAAGATTAGACATTATCTGAAAGAGGTATTAGGATGCAATTCAGGCAATCCCCTACAGGGAAGGCTGATTTTCAAGTAAAGTAACGGTTAGTTGGGTTGGTAAGCGTTAGCTACTTGGTTGTCATGTCAATTTGGGGTTGAACGGGCTCCTTAGGGTCTACTCTATGTCCCTGGTATAGCTGTTGGAAATTCTTTGGGATGATGCCCTAGGATGGAGATGTAGCATACTATAGTAGAAGGAGTCCTATTTGTCAGATTTAGGCTCAAGAGATCTGGATTTGAATCACTTAATATTTAATTTGAATCACTTTTATACTTAATAACCATGTGACCATAGCCAAATCAGGTAGCTTTTATGAACCTCAGTTTCTTTATTCGACCACAGGTTTGATACTTATTGCTTGTGTGGCTGTAGCTGAGGTACAGAGCATTGCAGAGGTTCGGTTTCCTTATTAGATTATAGCTTTGATACTTAATAGTTATCTGACCATAGCCATGTCAGGAAATCTCTCCCAGCCTGAGTTTCCTTAACTATATTTAATTACCAAGGAAATCTGTTGGCTACTTTCCTGATTGTGTTCGATAATAGGGATCAAACACTGTCAAACACATAATCACACCGACAGTTATATTGCTCCAAGCGATAGGAAAGGATACTATGATATAATTCTGTGGCTCTCAGAAAACTGGCTGGCAGTATCCCCTAGCACTCTCACTTTTGTGAGTGACATTATTTATCTCATTAATCTAAAGGCATGGTGTCTTTGGATTTATCCAATTTGACCTTGGATCAGTAACATGCCCTAGGGGGAACACTAACAATTCTCTCTTCCTTAAGGTATGTAAAGTGCTTTGCAAACCTTGAAATACCATAGAAATGCTACTTCTTATTCCCTTTGAGTTAATCACATGAATATGGCATAATTGTGTACAGTTACTTACTCATAGCTATAGAAGGAAAGAAACAAACCCAAGTGTGTTAAATAACTCCCCACAGACTGGGCATCCAAGACTTCTCCCAGGCTAAGTCTCTTAAACTCTTTCAAGCCTTAAGGCAAATCATAGGAAACTCAGGGATTGGAGGAACAAAGTGCAGATATTTTGATCTGATGGTCAATTGGGAGGTGCCAGGAAACACACAAATATGTATCAACACAACAGAGAAGTTCAAAGTGCAGAGCTTGGGTTCTTAGATTCAAGCCATCTACATTTCTTTGTAATAACAATAAAGCTCAGCAGAAAGAAATAGAAATAAAAATTCCATTTAAAATAATTTCGGAGTGCACAAAATACCTGGGGATGCTATCTACCAAGATACACACAAGAACTCTATAAATAAGAAAAAAAACCAAACAGTTTTTCCAAAAACAGACAAATCTAACTATTGGGGAAATATTAGTTGTTCAAAAGTAGGTTGAGCCAATTTAACAATAATGACAACATTACCTAAATTAACTAACTTACTCAATGCTATACCAAACCACCAAAGGATTATTTTAGAGACTTAGAAAAAATAGTAACAAAATTCACATAGAAGCATAAAAGGTCATTATTTACCAATGTACATAATGGAAAAAAAAAAGTGGCAATGAAAGAGTCTTGAGAGAACCAAATATCAGACTATACTACAAAGCAGCAATTTCCAAGACAATTTGCCAATGGTTAAAAAATAGAATGATTGATTAGTGGAACAGATTAGGTATAAGGCCTGGGGTCATTTGTTCCTGGTATTGTACATGAAGAAATCTGGAACATGTGGTTCTTCTTCTTTTTTTTTTTTTTGCAGGGGGAAAGGCAGGGCAATTGGGGTTAAATGACTTGCCCAAGTATGTCAAGTGTTTGAGGTTGAATTTGAACTCTGGTCCTCCTGACTTCGGGGCCAGTGCTCTACTCACTGCGCCACCTAGCTGCCCCCATATATGGTTCTTCTTAAGGAATCCTTTGCTTCAAATGATTTTCATCTTCCATGAAAATGCTTGATGTAAAGCTGGCACCTGGAGTGGAGAATGGGCGTTGGCTTCAAATCTGGGTCAAAAGAGAAACTTAAGATTTCTAGGGAGGTGTTATGAACACAGACTGGAAATATTATTGCTATCAGCATTTGCAATCAAGGTGACTTTTTTGTTTGTATTTAGGTTTCTGGTTTTATGCTAAAGTTTGATATCAATGCCTTTTTATTCTCAAGGTCATGCCAAAGAGGACTATTCTCATAGTTCCTATCATGCTGGGATGATTTTGAACATGAGCTCATGAAAGGCTTGTGTCATTATACAACCAATTTACCTAAGGAGGGAAGTCCTCTTGGGACAGAGGTTGGCTACTAGGAGGTGAAATGCTTTCATCATAGCAATTCATGAAGATTATGGAAGGTTTAAAGTATATGGGCGCTACAGTTTGCGTTGGTTAGGCTATCTAGGATATCTATTTTCTGCTCTAAATTGCGAAGCTTCATTTTGATTTGATAGGAAGGGAGTTTTTAGCCTATAAATTAAGATCTCATGGTGTGTGGATTTTGAAACCCTTTGGAGAAAAGCAAAAAATCATTTGTTGCAATTGTAAGTAATAGCCATAATTTTTCAGTAGTCTTAGCAGGGAGGGAAATAAAACCCAAAATGGCATCCTCTCCATTTTCCTTATCACAGGCAACTTTATAGTCACTAGGTATTGTGTGTGATGTTTAAAAGGTTCAAGAGATATTTTCTGGGTAATTAATCATTTTATTAATAATATTAGCACTTTGTTAATAAAAATATTAGTGACACTTTCAAATACCAAGACGTTTCATGAAACTCATTCAACACTTATATGTCCTTGGAAGGGTGGATGTTCCTGAGGGTGGCAATCAACTTTGATTGGTTAGCAATTAATGAGAAAATGAACATTACAAGGAGAAGTGAATTCACTCCAATGAGGGACTGAGAGAGTGGCATCATGTCACTCTTGGACAAAGAGACTATCTCTATACCCAGACCACCCCCAGCCTTAGGCAATCTAAATAAAGGACCTGCCTTCATGCAAACTTGCTTAGGTGGAACATAATGGGCAAGAATCCCCCTTAGATAAAATTGTCTAGGTGGGATAAATTTTTAGCAGAAGTCAATAATGTCCTTCCAAGGAAATAGAATGGGGGAAAAGCTTGAATCTCCCCCATATTTTTCTTGAAGGCTTTGGATGTAGGAGCTTTGACTTTGTTATCTTCTTCTAAGTGTATGTTTTGATTTTCCTTGTCACCATGGTAACTTTCTATGGTCAAATTTTTTTCTGTTGTTTGCTCATTTTCACAGCCTTTTCTTTGACTTTTAACTCTTTGTTAAAGTAGGGCTCCGCTTCCAGGGTGGAGGGTGCACTGTCCCAAACTTCAAGGGTTTTGTGCAGCTGTTTTCAGAGATACTTCTAGGGACCTGTAAATTTTCAGTTCTTCCAAGGTGTTATGATCTAAGGAGAGGTGCTTACCCCTCCCCTGGCCTGTGCTCTGGTCTACGGGTGACCACAAGCACTCTTTTCTACCATGGAACTGTGACGAGGGTCTCTGCTCCACTGCTGCCACGACCTCTGCTGTGCTAGTGCTCCTCCTCACCCTGTGACTGCCACCCAGATCTGCAAATGGGCAAAGCAAAGGAGTCCTGCCTCAGTGCCAGCAAAGAGACCTGTATAATCTCCTTTGGACCAATTGTTCAACTTCCTTACTGTCTGTGGGCTGAGAGCTCTAGGAACAGCTGGTGCTGATGATTCAGCGGCTCCCCTAAAGGTGGCTTCTGGGTTGCTAGGGCCCTGGTCTACACTGGTGTGGCCTGCACTGGATTGTGCTCCACTCTCACCATTGAACAACAGACCTTTCTGGCTCACTTTTGAGGTTGTCTTTGACATCTGTGGGCTGAGAGGTCTAGAAACCACCACTGCTGTCACTGGTTCAGTTACCCTGAGGCCTGCACTATATTTGCTGGGGCCTTGTCTTCTCTGACGTAACCTGTACTGGATTATGCTCTTCTTTCACTCTGGTGCAGCAGGCTTTTCCTACCAACCTTCTAAGTTGTTTTGGGCTGGGGAATTTTTTTGCTCTGTCTTTTTGTGGGCTCTGCCACTCTAGAATTTGTTTAGAATCATTATTTAAAGCTATTTGGAGAAGTAAGGGGAAGAGCAAGGTGAGTCCTTGCCTTTACTCCACTGTCTTGGTTCTGCCTCTTGTGCCTTGCCAGTCTAGCTCATAAAATTAACATAGATGTTAGGGATTTGCTCTTTTTTTTTAATCAAAATTACCAGATGACCTAAGGAAATGAATCAATAGAACAAATAACTCATAATGTTCATAGTCTTAACCAAAGCAGAAACAGTTAAAAAGCTAAAAATCAAAAACTTAAAGATATAAAATAAACTTCGTTAGAATGAAAATGTAAAAGTAACTAAAGGAAATTAGAAAATGGATTTTGTTGTTTAATTCATAAGGTTGAATTGTAAGAAAGAATTAATAATAAGGATAGACTGTAAGCTATAGACTGTATTGAAAAAGAATCATTTTCTTTAGATTGTCACACAGTCAATAGATCATATTTCTTCCTTCATATAGATCAACTTCCAAGGGTTAAATAGGAGTATATTATCTATTATGTACTGAAGGTAAGCCGTTGTATGTGGTAACATGCCATTTTGATAGAAGAAGATGATTCAGTTTGCATCAATTTAAAGTTAATTTTTTGGAGATGATATCTGTTCTGTAAGGAAAAGCATAACTACTTCATGAATTTCTCAATGTTATGGCTAGGCTGTTTCTAGTGCTTTCTTATTCTGAGGTCTTTCCACTAATATTTCAATCTCACGGTTGAAAATTTGAAAGTATGATTTGCAGGAATATCAGCTATGTGTTTTTTCCTATTTCTAGGTTGAGTAGCAAAGTATGTGAGACAACTATAAATGACAATGTCAGCATTTTCAAACTGGAGGTCAGCTCAATCTTCTTTCCTGCCACATTTCGGCAGCTTGTTATCTCAATGCTAATTTCATACTTTTTATCTTAAATGTGAATTTCCCCCAAAATTTGCTTGCCTTTGTTACAGAATTCAGAAAGGTATTGGTTAAGGAAAGGTATGGGTTAAGAGAGGGAAAAACTTAAGGATTATAAATATTTGTCAAAATTTCTCCAAATTTCTGGGAGTTGTTATGGATTGCTAACAAATAAGACGAAAACAGTAAACTGGATGCCATTTTTGTTGAGAATACATTTGAGGAAGTGGGGATGGGAAAGAGAATGAGAAAGAATACAGATATACATATATATAAACACATACATATTTACTTATGTATATATACATATGTATGTGTGTATCCATATATTACAATATATATATGCATATATACAAATTTGTGTACCTCCATGTATCTCTCTATATATCTATATATCTATAGATATAGAGAAAGACTGATAAACACACACATACATATGAGAGAAGGAGAAGAGACAGGAAGGAAAGAGAAAGAGAAGGAGGAAGAGAGAGAAAGAGAGAGAGAAGGAGAAAGAGGGTGAAAGAAAGAGGGAGAAAGAGAAAGAGAGTGAGAGAGAGGGAGGGGGAGAAAGAAGGAGGAAGAGACAGAGAGGAGAAAGGTAGAAGGTTGTGTGTGTGTGTATGTGTGTGTGTGTGAGAGAGAGAGAGAGAGAGAGCAAGAGAGAGTGAGACAGACAGAGACAGAGAGACACAGAGAGAGAGCACATTTCAGTAATGGGAAAGATTTAAAGCTTAGGCAGGAATGATCCCTTTGTGGTTGAACTCCAGAGATTGCTTTGAGGTTGTTAAAGGAGGAAAAGGATAAATCTAAATTTTGTGTTATTTATATCCAAAGAATTTTCCATTGCTTCCATGACACTGGACATTAAAGAAGCAATATTAGAATATATTGGGGAGGCAGTTTTCCTTCCCATGGCACTTGGTTTCTTCATTAGATCGAGATACTTTCTTCATAAAATGCAGAGAGATTTTAAAGTATTTTCTTACAATTGGATTAGAATCCACTTGACATTGAATCCTGACTTGCAGGAATTCTGATTTTTCAGACCTATTTTCAAAACCATTCAAAGCCAATGGATGTTATTAGAAATTCAATTTTCATCTGGAAAATCATATGACACTGAAATTCTGACCCATGGTTACTAATACTACTACATAATTTATCTCAGCAATGGGAGACTTCTGGTCAGTCAGTCTGATATGACCCATAGTTTAATTTAACAGAATATCAGAGTTAAAGGCAACTTCAGGGACTGTCTAGAAGTAGCATGGTAGAAAATGACAAATAGAACAAATAGAAAAGGGGGCCATGCATAAGGACATCTTTGGGGTACATACTGAATTGCAAACCATATAGTAACATTATGTTTTATTGTATTTTCTTCTGTTTTGTTAAATATTTCCCACTTAAATTTGTACCTGGTTGGGGTGCACTTAGAAGTGTTGTGGGCCACATGTGGCCTCATGTTCGACACCTTGGGTATAGTGGATAGCATGCTGTACTTGGAGTCAGAAAAACCTAGGTTCAAATCCCATCTCCAGTACTTACTAGCTTTGTTTCCCTGGGGAAGTCATTTAATATGTCTGGACCTTCGTCTCTTCATCTGTATATCAGATTTGGACTAGATGTTCTTGGGGCAGCTAGGTGGAGCAGTGAAAAGAGTGCGGGGCATGGAGACAAGGAGACCTGAGTTCAAATCTGTTCACAGACACTTACTAGCTGTGTTACCCTCAGCAAATCATTTAACCTCTCTCTACCTGCTTCAGTTTCCTCATCCATAAAAAGGGATACTAATAGGATCTACCATCCAGGGTTGTTCTGAATATCATAGCAAGTGCTATATAAATGTTTGCCGCCATCATCATCATCATCATCATCATCATCATCATCATCATCATCATCATCATCACCACTACCACCACCACCACCATCATCATCATCATTTTCCATTCAGCTTTAAATCTTTGATTCCATAGTCCTAATCCAGCTCATACTTGAATGAGAATTTCTTTCATATTAGTCCCAACAAATGATTATCTCCTTAGGCTTCTCCTTCTGCTTGGGACAGCTCTAGTTTTTAGGAAGTTTTCTATACATTTAGCCTAAAATTATCTTGCTGTAACTTCCAACAATTACCCTCCTTTGCTCTATGAATTTTAATTCCTTTTCTGTGTACTAGCTCTTAAAATACTTGAAGATAGCTATCATGTGTATGCTTAGTCTTCTCACAATTGAGCCACCTTCATTATCTTACTGTTTATCACTTTCTTTGAATTTCTCATCCTTCCATTCCTTTCTGGCCTGGATATCTTTCCCTTCAGCTCTTTAACCGGTATATTTCTTTTTCATTCTCCCTCTGTGGTCCATATTTCTTCTTTTTTTTAAATTTTTTTAAATTTAATATATTTAGTTTTCAGCATTGATTTTCACAAGAGCTTGAATTACAAATTTTCTCTCCA
>JAQQSZ010001916.1:0-14922 GCA_028646595.1 Phalanger gymnotis | reverse complement strand
CCCTGCTTCCCTCTGCCACTTTGTGGGTTCTGCAGCTCTAGAATTGGTTCAGAGCCATTGTTTTATAGGTTTTTGGAGGGACTTGGTGGGGAGCTCACACCAGTCACTGCTTCCCAGCCGCCATCTTGGCTCCGCCCCGCCAAGTGGTATACTCTTGGCTAGATCTGTCTCCAATGTCCACAGACCTCTCTGACTCCTGATGCCACTAGAAAAAAAATGATTTCTTAAAATATGGTATTTAGAATCTTTTTTTTTAGTCATGGCTTTCAGGTAGTCCAATGATTTTTAAATCAATCTTTTTCAAGTCAGTTATTTATGCTATGAGATACTTCAAGTTTTCACCTATTTTTTCTGTCTTTCGACTTTGTTTTAATATTTCTTGTTGTCTCATGGAGTCATTATTTTCTCTTTGCTCCATTCTAATTTTCAGGCAGGGCAGCTAGGTGGCACAGTGGATAAAGTGCCAGGGCTGAAGCCAGGAAGATTCATATTCTTGAGTTTGAATATGGCCTCAGACATTTAATAGCTGTGTAATCTTGGGCAAGGTTCTTCACCATGTTTGCCTCAGTTCCTCATCTGTAAAAAAAAAAAAATGAGCTTGAGAAGGAAATGGCAAACCACTCCAGTGTCTCTGCCAAGAAAAGCTCAAATGGAATCATGAAGAGTCAGACACAACTGAAAAATGACTGAATTTTCAGGAAGATTGTTGCTTGAGTTGAGAGGTTTTATACCTCTTGTGCCAGTCTTAATTTCTTTTCCAATTCCTTCTCCCATAGCTCTCATTTCTTTTCAAAAATTTCCCTTAAATTTTAGTGCTCTTGTTTCAATTACAGAAATATTTTTCAGCTCTTTTAAAAACTCTTGCTTCAGCTCTTCTAAGAATTCCAGCTGAACTTGTGCTCAAACTGTACTTTTTTCCTGATTTTGTACTTTATGTTAGGATTGGGCTGGGCTCTGCCCAAATTGGAATTTCTGGGATGAGCTTGTGTTTCTTGGGTCTTTCTGCTGCTTTCTTGAGCTATTTTTGAGTGTTCTGCTATTCCAGGATCTCAGAGATAGCTCAGTTTGGGGATCAACAAGCTTTCAGTGTTCCCAAAGTGGCATGATACAAGGCAAATCTGATTGTTCTTCTCATGGTCTGAGCTCTACAAGTTACTAACCTGGATGTGAATCTGAGCAACATACCTATGGGCTTGCTTCTGACTGGAGTTCCAACAAACTACTTCTGAACTCAGCCAACTGGAATACTCCACTGGATTAGTGATAGAAATTGAGGCTCCTCTTTGATCTGAGATTCCTGCCCTACTTTATCCCCTGCAGGCTTCGGATCGAGCTAGGGGCTAGAACTGACCCCACTCTCCTAGTAGGTGTAAGGGCCGCAGAGCTAATGCTTTCTTCTGAACTTGTTTCTTTCTCAGTATATAGCCTAAGGTTCACAACTGCTCTTTACCCTGGACTGATACTCCTAGGTACAGGACCCCTCCTCAATCAGCCCTGGATCTGTGATGCAGAACTAGATAGTGAGCAACAGAATTGCCAGTTGGCATCTGTTCTGCACCCTAAAAAATGTTGGGCCCCTCTTTGTGGGTCTGGGACCTTTTCTTGCCTTGGTGCACAGCCTCAGTCATTTTCCAGTCCTCATAATGGAATGTATCAGGTGGTGTATTCTTAGCTAGACTTGTCTCCAGTATCCTGGGCCATTGCCAGTCATCTTGATCTTTGTCTTGCCACTGGACTTCAATGACTCTGGAGGATAGAGTGAGGCAGATGCCTTTGTACAGCTCTGCCTCACTTATATCCAATTCATGCACAAGTCAAACCATAATCTCATGATGTCCTTGGTCTTGTTCAAGAAGGAAGGACAAACAACAACAACAAGGGCTCTGCATGAAGTCTCTACACAGAGAGAAGGACTTCCAGAACAGGTGTTGTGATTTAAACCATGTCACACATATTTCTTATACATTTACCTCATTACCATTATGGTTTAAGTTTAAGCTTGCTCCTTCCATGGATACTGTGTGTATTTGTGTGAAGGAGTGAACCAGATTCTTAGGAGAACATTTTATATTAATTGTCTTTGCCACTGTAACAACAATGCTGCTTGCTGCTACTGTGCCTGTGTAAAACCAACAACGCCAGCACACAGGAGGGCTGCTAGCACAAGTTCTTTGATCTGATTTTCCAAGGAAAGCAACTTTAAGGATTTTACAATCTCACTTTAATTAAACATACACATATCATCCACTTAGTTCAGGGGAAAAAGTCAGCACCCTGAACTTTTAGAGAAAATATAAACAGAAATTACAAACAGGAATTATGAGTAGAGAGAATAACAGAAACTAACAGACAGTCTTCTACGTGTCTGACCAAATCATAATACATAGTTACCAGAGAGAAAAGCACCAACATTTGGGTTTTCAAAGCTGGAGCAGCAACCTAGAGTCTCGTCTGGCCAAACTATGTGACCACTCTTCCAATGAGTGAAACCCCCAAAACAAAACATCAACCTCAGAGTATATATACATTTCTTCAGGGTCAGAGGGCATCACAACCATAGGACTCAAACTCACATCACTTAGGCCTTCCTGTGACTTAAGTAGGTCATCAGAGTCTCCCTATTCAATCAAAGACTCTTGATTACCTCAGTGCTGAGAAGCATTCCAGAACAAAGACAACAAAAAGTCTCACTTTGCTTGCCATTACATTTAAAAGGCAAGACTCCTCAAAGGCATTTGATTGCCTTAGTGCTGAGAAGCACTCCTAAAGAAAAAACAAAGGCAAAAAGTCCCACCCTGTTTGCCATCACTACCATGTTATCTGAGAGTAGTAGTAGTTGCTCTCTGGGGACCCAACCTGCCAATTCAAGTAGAAGTTGGAGGATATTCCTATAATAATAAGTATTATGATTATTCTTTCTTTTTCTTCTTCTTTTTCTACTACTACTACTACTACTACTACTACTACTACTACTACTACTACTACTACCACTACTACTACTACTTCACTACTACTACTTATTTTCATTATTTTTTTTTCAAAAACTGAGACAATTCAGTTTTGGTCCTGTGCAGTTTTCAATTTTGATTTCTTGAAATATAGCTCTGAAAAACAGGCTCTTAAAAAAAAAGAGCCCATTGTGTTTTAAATACAGCTACTTGACTAACCCTTCAAACCCAAATCACTGGCTGTCATTAAATGGTCAATAATAGGCCAGCCCCAAGCCTCTGTAACTCATTGTTTAGAGTTGATGGCTTTGAATGAGTATAAATAGCAGTTATTTTCTGTTCTGGCCAGAAACTCTGAGGGTCTTTTCCCTTCCAGAATAATAGTTTTGTGAAGATAAATTGAACCATCTTCTGTCTCAACTCTTACCTAGCCCTTAATCATTCAATGGGCGGGGCCTTAGACAAACTGAGATGTAGGAAAGACCTTAATTTAGAAAGGCCAAGGTTAGCCATTGCATCTTGGGCCATGCTTCATCATCTTGATCTTTGTCTTGCCACTGGACTTGGGTCATTGAAGGAAAGAGTGAGGCTGATGCCTTTGTACAGCTCTTCCTCACTTACATCCAATTCACGCACAAGTCAAGACATCACCCTCATGATGTCCTTGATCCTCGTTGAAAAGGAAGGACCACCACCACCAATAGACCTGTCTCCAGTGTCCACAGACCATTCTGACTCCTATGCCAACCTAAAGTAGAAAAATGATTCACTGTGCTTTTTTTTCTTGGATTTGCTGATCAGGACTTGCTTTGGTGTATTTTCTAGGTCTTTGTAGAAGAGTTGGGGGAGGGGGACAACTATATTTGTTCCCATTACTCTGCTATTTTAGCTCTGTCTCAATAGTTTTTTTTTTTCCCAAACAATTTTATGTTTCCCTTTTTCATCTAATCAGAGAGCTGTTTGAACCTGGTAAAGGGATCAGGGCTTAGACTATTACTTAGACTACAATTAAGTTTAATACCTCATTAGTACCTTGTGATTATATTCGGACCTTTTATGTGACTAGTCAACTAAGTTAGGACAGGATTCTCCCTTACAAATAAATACTTGCTGAAACACACACACACACACACACACACATGGACTGTGTAGTTTAAATCCTCACTCTATTGATTTATTATATGAATTTATAAATTTAATAAATAAATAATTTAATAAATTATTATTATATTATATTGATATCATATTGATTTATTATATGAATAACTGGTAGTGTACCATAGAGTAGTAGGCTTACGGTCAAGAAGACCTCAGTTCGAATTCCAATATCGATAAGCTATCTCTGAGCATGTCCTTTAACTTCCTTTGTCTCTGATTTCCTTGTCTGTAAAATGAGGAGGTTGAACTCAACAGACTCTCCTAGCTTTAAATCTGTGATCCTACAAATCCTAGTACCTTGGTCAAATCACCTGATCTCTCTGGGCCTCATTTTCCTCATCTGGAAAATAGAGGGTTGGATTATTCAGCCTCTGAGATTTCTTCCTGCTTTAGGTTTTTAATGGTCTTATGCTCTTACTTGAGATAGAAAATTTCACTTTTACAGATTTCAGTTTCCTCATTATGAGGTTTTTTTTCCCCCTTTGTTTCAAAGTTTACAGCAATGTATTTCACTAAACTTTTAATTCCTGTGAGCCAAAGTAGATTACATCAAACCTGGCAGAATTTATTTATTCATATTGAACTGATATTTACATTCCAAAAGAAGACCAATTAAATCTATCTTTGCTCCCTCATGCCTTTGTTTCCTGTATTCAGAATGTAAGCCGAAGCAAACTGAGGAGTAAGGGGGGGGTTGGAGCCTGGGGCGTTCTGAAAGAAGAGTTAGCCTTTTGTTTCCAGAACTGATGAGCTTCATTACTTCATTACTTCATGAAGAGCTCTTCTTGTTCTGTCACTTGGCATACCATCCCAACCTAGGGGAAGTCCAAGTCTCAGTGCCTTGTGTGAGTGGGATGGGCCAGAGGTAGGGCATAGAATATACCGCCTTGCAATAGTGTGCCCTCAGATGGATGCTCTGTTCCTTGGACACCTGGTGTTCTATAAATTGTCTCTTTTGGAGGCTCAGAAGAAAGGAGTCAAAATCAGGCCAGTCTTAGAAGATTTAGGACACCTGTAGTCCAGGTGCATGATAAGGCATTAGAGAAAAAAGGTGTTTCAAAAGCATTTCAGTAAAAAAAAAAAAAGTTAATATCCTCAACCTCTCCTAACCATTGAGCTTTATTTTGTAACATAGATGAAAAAAAAAAGCAATTCAACAAAACCAACCAATACATTGAACATATGTGATAGTAGATGCAATATTTGACAGCCATAGTCTACCTCTGCAATCTGAGGAGGAAGGTATATATTTTTTCTTTTTCATATTTTTTGGAGACAATTAGGGTTGACTTGTCCAGGGTCACATGGCTAGTAAGTATCTGATGCCGGACTTGAACTCAGGTCCTCCCAACTCTGGGGCCAGTGCTCTACCCACTCACCACTTAGCCACCCCAGAAGGCAAATTTTCTCAACTCTTCTCCATGTCCAGATTTTACCATTATAATTATACAACATTCAGTTTTTGTTTCATTATTCTTTTACAAAGTTCATTCTTAAAATCTGTACCATACATATATTTCTATAGACAGATATACATATATATATATGCATATATATATATGTATACACATTCTCATTTCTCGTTGTTTATTTTTTTTTTAATTTTGGTTACTTGTAGTAGGAAGGCCAAATTTATAATCTCAAATATAATCATGTATATGTTTGAATGGTTCGAAATCGCAAGGTATGAGAGATTCTCTAAGTAGAAAACAACAAAAAATTTATTTAGGCCCCACCACAGCAGATCTGTGAAGCAGCCTCCCCATTCCAACATCTTGACAAAAAGACTCCATGCCCAGAAAGCCCGCCTCACAAGAGTAACCAGGAGGCCACAGTAAAACAAGATAGTATTTAGCCAAATCATTTTTACTGGCCTTAAGTCCTCGCTCGCACACCTGGGTCTACACACGGGTCAGCTCTGGTTCCGCAGCTTCCTGCTTCCACAGCTTCCGCTTCCGCTGTAGTTGTCTCTTGGCTCACCTTTCCTCAAAGCCGAGCTTCTGGCATTCTCAAGCCCCGCCTCAACGACCAGAGACCATTGGTTCCTGAGTTGGCCCCTCTTACATCATCAATCTACACCCACACAGGTTTCACACCTGATAGGGCTTTGGGCCTGGGGCTTAGCACTTAACAGCTGAAAGTACTTTCACTCAAAGTAAACAAAAGCCTTGCTAAGGAGACAATTTTGCTTAACAACACATTACTGCAGCTAGGTGGCACAGTAGATACAAGAGAAAGGGAAGGTGGAGCATGATAGCAGGATAAGAACTCCACAAGAGTGGGATTGAGATGGATGGAGATGAGGAACAGAGTTGTGGTTGTGTTTGTCCTTTGTTCCTGAAAAGAACCACGACATCAGTGAGATGATGACATGACTTGCAGTTGACTTTGAGTGAAGTCACCAGCCTCACTTTCTCCTCCAGAGTCATCTGGGGCCAGGATGACTGCCAGATGGCAGATGGTAGTAGAGGAAAGGAGGGCTCTTTCCACTACCCATGCTCTCTTCATTAGGATCATCAAGCCCAAGGTCAACTTGACTTTGCAGTGATAATAGAATTCACCCATTTAAGCAGCCAGAAGCAATCTGAGCATCCTTATATTAAGAAATTCCTCCCTTTTAGCATTATTAAATTTCCCTCACCCTCAGTCACCTCAGCTTTGCACCTTACAGACCAAGACTGCCAATGTCCACAGAATATCTTGTTATAAGAGAAAAAGACAAGGGAAGTAATGTAATAAGTTACTTCAGACATCAAGATGCCTGTCTTCTTAGGTTCTCTTGATAGAATGAAAATGATCAAAACATATGACAAGACTCAGGGCAAGGGGCAAATTGTTCCCCGGCTAAGCTGCTCAATAGGAAAAGGAATAGTTATCTCAGACACAAAGCTCTGGAGTCTCCACTGGCGTCTCAGTTTTTCATATCCCCTGAAGGTTAGCACCAGTGCTCAAAAGAAATAATTAAATCTGGAAAGAAACAGGGTCGGGAGGTCTTTCCCAAGCCTAAAGAAGAAGGCTCTGTGTCTGTAGAGTTGGAGAGGCTGACAGGAATGCTCTGACTCAGAGAGCAAATGGATCCTGATAGGAAGAAAAAGACGATATCCTATCTCACGAAACATATGTTCACCTTTAACTCCCCTATCCACTTGAGAGTAAGGGCTGAGACGAGGTAGAAGAGAATGTTTCTGCACATATTTCAAGAAGTCACTTCTGGACATTTGGGGCTTTTTGAACAAATACTACACAAATCAGAAAGTGTCTGGATTAGGAAGGACCTGGAATTGGTCATATAATCCAACCTTCTCATTTTACAGATGAAGAAACTGAGGAACTTGCCAAAAACTGCAGAATTAGGACCAGGGCATCCTGGTCCTATCAGCCTAAGAGTCTTGCCATTCATTATATAGTCTGTGCTAAGGGTTGTTTTCTATCCTAAAGCAGCACATAATTGAAGAGCTCTATGACATAGGCAGGTCTTGGTGACAGTGTTCATGGAACAATTAAGAAAACAAATATCCAAAACAGTAGACTAGCAAAAAATACTACACATGGCACTTGGTTTTAATCAAATAGGCCTGCTATTTCCCATATTTGATATGTCATCTGCTACCTTTTAGCCTTTAGATGGAGTGCCTCATCTCTACAATGCAATCCTTCTTTGCCTGTACCTCTTACAATTCCTAGTCTCCTTCCAGACGTGGCTCAGGTGCTACCTCCTACAAAGATGCCTTTCTGGATCTCTCAAGTTGTTAATGCTTCCCCTTGTAGTTGAAAGATTTCTTTGAATGTACATAGAACTCAGGCCTTAAACCTAGACATTTGTGTAACACTTTCCTCATTGGTGGAGAGGATTACTTGTTCCATTTCTACATGAGGGGCAGAGTTGGCAAGAGCTTGAGACAAAAGAGTTTGCTTTCTGACCCCCAACTTTGAGAAAAGACACACATAGTTCCAGGCTCTCTTCAAGTAGATATCCCTAGGGGGCTTTGTTATCTAGTCATTTCAGTTGTGTCCAACTGTTTGTGACCCTATTTGGGGTTTTCTTGGCAAAGATACTGGAATGGTTTACCATTTCCTTCTTCAGCTCATTTTACAGATGAAGAAACTGAGGCCAACAGGGTTGAATGACTTGCCCAGGGTCACACACAGCTAATATAGTGTCTAAGGCTGGATTTGAACTCCGGTCCTCCTGGCCCCAGGGCCAGTGCTCTATCCACTATACCATCTAGCTTTCCCCACTGCACCCCTGAGGGGTGGCGGGGCTGAGAGAGAGGGAGAAAGAGAGAGAGTTTGGTGCTGTGATAATGTTTCTATTTCCATCTTGCTACATTAGAGACTTCAGGAAAACTCATTCACTCTGTGTATCATCTGGTATATGCTCATCTACTTAACTTCTCTGATTTCTGTTTGCTATCAGCTTGGATAAATGGGTTTATTAGTTATTCAATATTTGTAATGGTCTTTGTGAAACTGGCATGTGGTGGGAAAGAAGTCAAGCCTTTAGACATAAAGGCACTCCTTCCCCATTAGTGACCAGAAAAACTGACTTGAACCAAATCATTTTCCTGAGACTAACAATGCTTAGGAAGCAAATAGACATAGTTCTAGTTTGGGATTCCTTTTCTGAGGAGAGCAGAGCAGGCCAGTCCTACAGTTCCAGTCTCCTGTTTCCCTACTGGCAGGAATTGGAGTGTCCCTTGGAGAAGAGTAGGTGAAATTCCAGAGATATTTCTTTATGCCTCCCTGGAAGCCACATTTTGAGAAATCCAGGTAGACAGACACATAACCTACAGGGCAATACTACATTACATATATACATCTATACACACATATGTATACATGTGCTTATACACACACACTGCATTACATATATGTGTATACATACATAGACACACACATATATTATTTACATATTTGCATACATGTATCTCTTCCAGGAAAATACTAAATGGTATAATCAAGGGAACCTCCCCCTATTATTGGCTCTGGCTAGAATACTACTCATGGAGCATGACTAGATCTATTTCCCTTTCAGTGTTATATCTCTTGTTCTTGTCTTGCATCTATTGATGGGTCCTGGGTAAAAGACATGCATGACCAGAGGTTTTTCAGTAGGTTTCATGTGCTGCCTTTCTCTCCCCTTCTCTTTGTCCATCTGTTCATGGGAGAAGGGGAAAGGAATGAATCAGAGAACACTGGCCATTGATTCAGAAAGAGCCACCCACAGCAGACTTTTAAAGGAGTGACTCTACCCTTTGACACTTTCTTCCTTTTTGTCTCTTGAATGTGCGGCATGTAATTTTCTCTCTCTCTTTCTGGGATTTCTCAAGAAGGGTAGCAGAAATGTCCGTTGTTTGTATGTTGCTGTCATGCAAACAATGCATCCTAGAGGAGTAGGTACTCCTCCAGGTGAGCCTGAGTCAGGATCTTAGGACCCTGGATGCCTTTTCTTTCTTTCTTTCTTTCTTTCTTTCTTTCTTTCTTTCTTTCTTTCTTTCTTTCTTTCTTTCTTTCTTTCTTTCTTTCTTTCTTTCTTTTCCTTCCTTCCTTCCTTCCTTCCTTCCTTCCTTCCTTCCTTCCTTCCTTCCTTCCTTCCTTCCTTTCTTTCTTTCTTTCTTGCTTTCTCTCTCTCTCTCTCTCTCTCTCCTCCTCCTCCTCCTCCTCCTCTTCCTCCTCCTTCTCCTCTGTCTTCCTCTCTCTCCCTTTCTTTCTCTCTTTTTGTCTCTCTTGGAAGGGGAGTAAATGTGTCCTTTAATGGAAAAGGAATGGCCACACAGTGCCCTAACTTCTTGGGTCCCATAGTAATGGTTATTGGTAGATACCATCTGAAGATCAATCAGATTTGGTTACCTACTCAGGAAAGGAAACATAAGGTGGGAAAGGCAGCCAGGGGCCCTGACTCAGGCTTCTCTGGCTGATTCCCTGCTCTCTATGCCCCTTGCTATGTGATAGCAGTTCCCATGATGCCTAAGTGGGAGAAGGACACGAGCCTTGCCCCAGTGGACATGAAAAGAAGAGAAGACTAACTGAACATAGCTCATTCCTTTTAAAAATCTAGTCATTGACTCTGCTCTAAGGCTAGCAAGGAGATTGCTTTATCAGAGTCCTTCAGTGCTGAGTCTGCATGGCCACAAGCAGCCAGGGGTTTTGTCCTTTACAAAGAGCCCAAGTTGAACTAGACCCATGATCAGCTAGAATCAAAAGGGCCCTTCTGCTGAGGTCCTTCAACCTTTATTGACATAAGCTAGTGGGGCAAAATAAAAAAAATAGAGAGACAAATACGATACATTACAGATCACAACATTGTAAGTGCTTGTGCATGAAGGATCTGTAGGTAAGGAATTTCTTCCACCACCACAGATTTCAGCCAGTGTAAGTCATACTCTGCAAGTCCTAAATAATTAACCTGCAACCCAGATCAGTTAAGAGACATGCCTTAGTCTAGAGCTATCAATCTTGGCAACGGGATTTGAAACCAGGTTTTTCTTACTCCAAACCCAGCATTTTAACACTTTATGCCATGTTGCACCTATATGTACACATAAAGAGAAAGTAAATTGACATAAAAACAGATAAGAGAGCAATCACTTCTAGCAGGGAAAGATTTGTGGTGCAGGTGACAGTTGAACATGGCCTTGAAGGAAGAATAAGATAGCAACAAGTGGAGAAAGATGTGGAGAACACGATAAGTAATAATGTGGAGGTCATATAAGGGAGACAGTAATCTATCCTAATGGTGTTACGGATTCATTAGCTTACTACACAAGGTTAGACTTAATCTTTTCCATATTCTGTAAATTACTCTATAATCCAAAGCAGAGCCATGGAGACACTGGGTACTGAATAAATGTTTGCTTTGGATGATAGAGGACTTTCTAAGAGCAGGCAGGTTTATGAGAATAAGAAATTATAGATCCTCTTTCCTTGAAAATCTTTAAGAAGAGCATAATTGGCTATTGGCTATGGAAATATGTTTTACATGATTACACATGTATAACCTATATAAGATTGCTTACCTTCTCAGGGAAGGAGAAAGAGAAGGATAGAATTTGGAACTCAAAACTTAAAAAAAAACCCAGATGTTAAAATTTTTTTTATCTAATTAAGGGAAAATATTATTTTAAAAATTACCTATTGAGGAGGCAGCTAGGTGGCACAGTGAGTAGAACACTGGCCCTGGAGTCAGGAGGACCTGAGTTCAAATTCGGCCTCAGACGCTTGACACACTTACTAGCTGCGTGACCTCAGGCAAGTCACTTAACCCCAATTACCCTGCCTTTCCCCCTTCCAAAAAAAAATTACCTATTGGGAACGTATACATAGAGCCTGTATCAGATTGCAGGCCATCTTGGAGAGAGAGGGAGAGAGGAAGAAAATTTAAAACTTATGCAAGTGAATGTTTAAAACTAAAAATAATTAAATTAACAAATAAAAAAAGAAAAAAAAATTTAGCTCAACAAAAAAAAATTACCTATTGGTCTACAGTTTGGTGATATAAATTTTAAAATATAACACGGTAAAAAACATTCAGAAAGGTATTTCTTAATCCTTCATTACTTACATCATTAATACTAATGGTAATAATAATAAACGACAATCATAACAGCAACTAGAATCTATACAGCACTTTAAAGTCTGGAAAACACCTTATAAATATTATCTTATTTTATCCTTACAACAACTTTGGGAACTGGGTGCTATTATTGATCCCGTTTTACAGATGAGGAAACTGAGGCAGTCAGAGGTTATATGACTAGACCAAGATCACACAACTAGTAAGCATATGAGGCTGAATATGAAGTCAAATCTATGCCCAGTGCTTTGTCTATAGCTTAGTCTACCTGCCTTTCAAAACCAGTTAGAACTTTCAGGGACTTTAGATATCATCCAATACAACTTCCTTATTTTACAAATGCAGAAACTAAGAACCAGACAAGACCTGGAGCAGAAACTGAGGTCAAAACAGTGTAATCTCGCTCAAGGCACTTGTTCCAGGTTACACTCCTTCAGGAGAGAAAAAGTCCCCTTAAAATACTAGGTCTTCTAAGGGGCGATATTCGTGCTGATTCAGTGGTTTTTAGATAAGAAGTGAAGTTCATATTTCCACCAGGAGTTTAAAAGCCATGCTAAGGAAACACCATCAGACACTGATGTAAAGTGGAAATTATAAATGCAGTGAAAAAAAAGTAATTGCATTTTCTTAATAATACCAATGTGCAGAAGTGAACTGGAAAGCATATTGCATTCTTGCATATTTCCAAATCAAAAAGAAACTACAAAGCAGGAAACACAATTTAGTGGTATTTTAAATTAAGATCTTCATGTTTGTTTCTAGTATTGCTATTTTCTACATCAATCAGACTATCAATTTAGCATTTTGCCATCTTGGATTACAGACCTATTTAGATTCGAGTAATGAGAAAATTTTGCTTCACAACAGGATACATACATTACAGAATCACGGGGTTCTAGTCAAAATACAGAGGAATCTGTAATCCAGGCATGAATAAAGCCTGAATTTGAAGAATGAGAGTATAGTATAATCAGACCACTCTCTCTGAAGTCAGGAAACCCTAATTTGAACCGGGTTCCAACATTCAATTGTATAGCCATTCACAAATCACCGGCCCTCTCAGAGACTAATTTTCCTCAGCTATAAAATCGGTTAGGAGGAAAATGTTTTATGAACCTTAATTTTATTTATTTATATAAATAAATGTGAGTTAGCACCACTAATGGCTACATTATCCTTTAGTGTTGATAACAAGGATAACTCACTAATGATGAATTATTACCACTAATGTTTTGCCATCCTTTTAAAGAAAATGTCATTCAATTTAGTAAACCAAATTTATTATTGATAGCAAAGAAGTTAAGAATTTCATAGGGAGACAAAATTTCTGCCTTGTTTCTTATACTCTGAGAATGTTATAAAACTATAACCAGGTCTCTTCTTATCACTGGGCCTTCATTCTTCCCATCATTCAAGTGTGACACACTTCTTGCTACCTAGGCACAGCAGAGGAGCGGAGTCAGGAGGAAGTGTCTTATTTCCTTAATAATCCCATACCATCTTCAACTTCCATAGTTATTACCCTGATATTGACTGTCCTTTTGCTTTGAACAGGACTATAGAACTCCTCTAACAATCTACTTTGTAGCAACAGTGCGGTCTAATGGACAGAGTGTGGGTCTTAGAAGTAAGAAGCTTTTAAAGGTCCTACAAGTATCTTAAATCCTACATATTGGAAGAGAACATGACATAGTAGAAAGAGTAATAGATTTGGAGTGAGGGAATCTAAGTTCAAATTTCTACCCTAGGACTTGTTGTTTGTGTGACTTTGGGCAAGTCCTTCACCTCTGTGAACCTCAGTTTTTCCTCATTTGAAATATACAGTCCTGGACTAAATACCATCTAAGATCGCTTTCAGATCTAAATCTATGATCTTATTCTAGTGTAACTCAGCTCCTCTCCAACCCCTGACTTGCACTCTCAGTTACAAGTTCTAGGAATATCCCTGTAGGTACCTTATCTTTTACTACTGTAGCTTCAGAGCCCCCATTGGTGTGCTTCTCATTAAAAAACCAGACAGTGGAAAGAAAGAAATATCTATATTTATCTATCTACCTATAGATATAAGAAGAAAAGATAAGTGTAGATAGAAGTTATCTATCTATAAGTGTAGATAGATATAGATATACACATATAAAAAGACACATACATATTGAAATATGTGTGTAGAGAATGTATATACACACACACACACACACACACACACACACACACACACACACACATATATATATGTATACTACAATCAGTTTTATAGCTTAAAACTACACTAAAACTTTTGGGATATCATATGTATATATGTGTATATATATGCATATATATATATATATGGAGAGAGAGAGAGAGAGAGAGAGAGAGAGAGAGAGAGAGAGATTGAGCTGTGCATGACATGTTTACAAAAACTAACCATGGGTTAGGACATAAAAACCTCACCAAAAACCCAGAAAATCAAAATATTAAATGATCATTTACAGATCACAATGAAATCAAATATATTCAATAAAATGTCATTGGGGGAAGGATTAAAAAGTGATTGGGCACTAAATAAATTAATCCCAAAGAACTGGTGAATTAAAGAACAGATCATAATAGCAATAGAAAATTTTACCAAAGATAATTATAACAATGAGCCAACATGACAAAATTTTTGGATACAGTCAGAGTAGTGCTTAGAGGAAATTTTATCTCTCAAGACACTTTCATCAACAAAAGAAAGTAGAGATCAATTAATTGGGCATGCAATCGAGAAAAAAAAATAAAAAAGCAACTTCGAAACCTCAATTAAATGTCAATTCTGCCTTTCAAGGCATTCTTCTCCTCATTGGCTTTTTGGAGCTCTTTTGCCATTTGAGTTAGTCTATTTTTTAAGGTGTTGTTTTCTTCAGTATACTTTTCAGTATTTTTTTGAGTCTCTTTTAGCAAGTCATTGACTTGTTTTTCATGGTTTTCTCTCATCCTTCTCATTTCTCTCCCCAATTTTTCCTCTACTTCTCTAACTTGCTTTTCTAAATGCTTTTTGAGTTCTTCCATGAGCTAAGACCAGTTCATGTTTTTCTTGGAGGTTTTTGTTGTAGGCTCTATGACTTTATTAACTTCTTCTGACTGTATGTTTTGATCTTCTTTGTCACCAAAGAAGGATTCCAGAGTCTGAGACTGAGTCTGGGTGTGTTTTCGCCACCTGGCCATGTTCCCAGCCAACTTACTTAACCCTTGAGTTTTTCAGCAGGGTATGACTGCTTGTAG
>JAQQSZ010001915.1:0-14922 GCA_028646595.1 Phalanger gymnotis | reverse complement strand
CTTCCCTCTGCCACTTTGTGGATTCTGCAGCTCTAGAATTGGTTCAGAGCCATTTTTTTATACGTTTTTGGAGGGACTTGGTGGGGTGCTCACGCCAGTCACTGCTTCCCAGCCACCATCTTGGTTCTGCCCCTTGTTTTTTCTATCACAGAAATAGTTGTGGGGAGGAAAAACTTTTAAATTTCATACAATCAAGATTTTCCATTTCATCTTCTGTGATTCCCTCTATTCATTGTTCAACATAAATTTTTCTTCTGTCCATAGATCTGATTGGTAATTTTCCCCATGTTTCTCTATTTATGATGTGACCTTTTAATGGATCACATACCCATTTGGAGATTATCTTCATATAAGGCATGGTCTCCTTTTTCATTAACCTAGATTCCAAATCCCCAAGGGACAAGACTATAAAATTCTTTTCATTTTGTACCAATAACCTGGTATAAATGTTCCCTTAGGTCAGATGGAAAGTCAAACTGTAACCTCAGTAGCTTTGTATTTTCTAAACCTATTGCATTTTCAGGTTAAATAGCTGACAGCGATAGGGTGGGATTGCATGGAAAGTGGTAATAGTAGTGGAAAATTTATGGTTGAGAACCAACAGGAAGCCAAGTGTTTGTTAAAGATTTCAAGTCAGGTTTGCTCATGTTCTGTGTTAGCAACACTGCACATAGACCCCATCTTTTAGTTCTCCCCACACTCCATTCTATAGAGCTACTGAATCTCCCCAGATATGGGTGAGGTAGCTTCAGCTGCAAGTTGACAGAAAACAACTACAGCTTTGTGATGTCAGGAAAATTTCAGGTCTCTCATCTGGGATGAAAAATCAAAGGCTTCAGTCCTGCTAAAGTTGTTAAAGGGAAAGTACATCTGTTTTCTCTGCATCCAAGAACACAGACCTCTCAGGAGAGAGAGTGCTATTTTCTCAACCCACTGGTTTTAAATGTAGCTACTTTTATGGATATTCAATCTCCTCCTGGAGAAGGCAGTAAGATCACAAGTCGGGATTTAATTGATTCATGGGTCCTGATCCTATTAAGAGTATTTTAAATATCCTCTTTATGGATTTTCTTGAAGTTCATACAGGTAAGCAACCCTGAGGTACCAGCTTTGTGCAAAGAGAAAGAGGTCAAGGTCAGGGTCATCAGAAGTTCCCAGGTACAAATGGGCTAGATGTTCTTGGGGTTGTTTGTGTGGTTTGTCCTTCATTCTCGAAGAAGACCATATCAGGGAGATGATGCCATGACATGCAAGTGAATTGGATTTGAGTGAGAGAGGGCTGTGCAAAGTCACCAGCCTCGCTTTCTCCTCCAGAGTCATCTGGATCAGTGACCTGATATGGATCAGGATGACTGGAGATGACCCAGGATGGACTTTTTTTTAAGTTAAGGTCTTTTGAAGTTCTCATGTTGAGTGAGACAACGTCCATTCAGTGAATAGGCCTCTTTGAGAAGTGAGTCAAAGGGATGGCCCCTTTAATCAAAAAAAAAAGTCAAGCTTGGAGGAGAAGACCCTTAGGGTTGCTGGCCAAAAGTGAAAGAGTTACTATTTATATTCACTCTGAGCCAGTAGGGGGCCCAAAATTGTCCATTCTTGGGGCAAAAAATGGAAGAAGGAAAAAGCCAAAGTATCTTAAGGTTCAGCAATGAGAAGGAGGCAGTAGCCCAGGGGCAGACCTCAGGTCCCATTAGAGAGAGAGAGAGAAATAACTCCAATTCTTAGGGTTTAAAATCATCTTTGATTCCTCACTCTCTGTCATTCCACATAGCAATTTAGTTGCCATAGCTTGTCATTTCTACCTCCACATCTCACATCTATCTCCTCTTCAGACAACCAGTCATGCTAGTTCAGGCCTCACCTCTCACCTGGACCATTGCTGTTGGTCTTTCTAACTCAAGCTTTCAGACTCTGATCCATCCTCCATATAGTGGCCAAAGTGGTTTTCTAGAAGTACTGGTCTGACCATTCGTTAGTTAACAAATGGCTCCTTTACTCAGGAGGAACTCTAGCGACTTGCCTAATCCTGCTAGGATCAACTATATAGCCCTTTAAAATCCTTCCCAATATGGCTTCAAATAAGCTTTCAAGCCATGTCATATAAGTGCCACTGCTTTTCACATACACCAATTGATCTTTCAAAATGTTCCTCATATGCTGTACTGTCCATCTGCCATCTCCAAGCCTCTGCATTTCCTATCTCTTATTCCATGAGTGCATTCCTTCCTCACCTCACCCTCTTAGAATCCAATGGCTTATTGATTAAGGTGTTGGACTTAGAGTCAGAAAGACCTAAGTTCCAATCCTGCCTCTGACACTTGCCAGCTGTGTAACCATGGATAAGTCATTTTATCCCTCCAAGATTGTTTCTTCAGTCCACAAAATGTGAGGGTAGGACTTTGATGGTCTATGTCATTGTATGGTTATGTGAAGCAGTGAGTAGAGCACTGGCCCTGGAATCAGGAGGACCTGAGTTCAAATCTGACCTCAGACGCTTGACACACTTACAAGGTGTGTGACCTTTGGCAAGTCACTTAACCCCAATTGCCCTGCCTTCCCCCCTCCAAAAAAAACTATGGTTTGTGACCCAAGGCTGAGCTCAATCACTACCTTCAAACACGAACACCTGATCTTCGTAGCTCTTAGTATCTCCCCTTTGCCCACCCTCCAAGTTGTCTTATATCTACTTTATATGTATTTTATATTTTTATGTCGTCTTCTTCAGTTAGGTCATAAATCTTAGAGGACAGGGGTAATTTCACTTCTCCTTTGTACCCCCAGTGCCTACACAGTACCAGACACACATTAGGTACTTTATAAATGCTTTATTAGTCGACCGACTGACAACTACCTGGTCTAAACTAAACTACGTAGTCTAGACTCAAGCTACCTAGTCTACCTAGGCTAAAGTCTGATATTCCCGGTGTTATTTGTGATATTCTCAAATGGCTTCTTCAGGTTAAGGGGTGTCTTAAGAAATTATTAAAATTAATTTGAAAAGCCATCTTTAAATTGGGAATACTTTTATGCACCTGGAAAAGGTAAAAGGTTGGTATGCTGGGGGAGCAGATTATCCCAAACATTGGGGAAGCCTAACACTGAAATTTTTTTTATCAATTGTACTCTCAGGTGCAGTTAACAGTAAGCGCTTCAGGGCGGGCCCAGTGTCTGAAGGGGAGGGAGGATGGGCAAGTCGAGTCGTGTAAAGAGACATTGCCTGTCCTTACAGAGCCTACGTGTTTTATAAATGAGACCACAAGGAGGACAGGTACTAAACTCTGTCCTTCTTGAGAGAAATATTGAGTCTTGTATTGAAAAGACATGAAGGGGCCATCGAATGAACGAAGAGGAATTAAGAATGAACAAGAAATTCCATTTTAAATATAGCTAAAAGTTCAAGCTAGTTGTAGTCCTATTTACCATGAAAACCTATTACAGAGTAAATGTTACCTCTTAAATCCCTATTTAAGGTCAGGCAATAATGGACAAGTGATGCATTGTGATGTCAGAATGATATCAGATCACCTATCTGGGTTTGGACCACAGGATGCAGTCCTGCTGAGTATTTTTAAAAGTTGATTGATTTTTATGCACCTTTTTTATACAGGAGAAACTATTTCACTGAAGAGACTAAGTTATTGTTGATTTCTTTCTATTTAATTTAGTCTCCACTAAATTAAAAAGAAGCCCTTGACTAATCCAGTGTCGCTTATATTGGGATGTAGGGTGTGTTCAGGGAAGACTGGTACCTCTAGCGTGAGGGCTGCTTTCCACCTTTGGTGTCTACCTGTTCCACCTAATTCTCCCCACTAGCTCCAAGAAGCTGTAGCATGCACAGTGGCCGCACCTGAGTATATTATTTCAGCAGATGGGCTAAACCAGGTTAAGTGTAACCGAGGGGTCTCAAACCCGATGGTAACTTAGGGAGGTGTCTACCCCAAGCATGTGACAACTTCTGTTGGTGAGAACAATTTGTTCCAATAGCTGTGAAGGCAACTGAAGCAGGTGCTGTGGAGTGCTTAGAGCTTGGTTAGACATTGAAGACACAAAGGTCATACGTTGCATCTAGAGCCATCACATATTGATTCTTTCCTGCCACTGGACCATAATGACTCTGGAGGAGAGAGTGAGGTTGACAGCTTTATGCAACTCTGCCTTACTTAATCCAGTTTGTGCATGAATCAAAAGATATCACCCATACCATTTTACCATTTTTACCTATCTCAAAGTCCTGTGGTGACAGGCAAGTGACAAACCAGCAGGTACAGATACACTGGGAGCTGTAGTCACAACCATGCATACAGGTGGCCCAGGCAGTAGGGTCATTTTATCACTATAAGCAGCATGGGATTTGCAGCCCCCTAGGTGTCTGAGCAACCTTTTAAAGATCGCATTGCTCACCTCCTGGTGTGAGAAAGGGGCTAGAAAAGATGCCCTAAAAATTGTCTGCTTACCCAACCCTGGCCTGATAAACATGGCAGTGGGGATCCCACCCTGCAATCAAGATACACACACACACACACACACACACACACACACACACACACACACACGCACGCACGCACACACACACAAAAAGTACAAAAACATTTGCAAAGACAATTCCACTTACCACTGGCACATAGAATGTGTGTACACTTATAGACAACCCCAAATCTAGCAGACCTGAAAGAGAACAGCTCTTGTTGTGAGAAAACTCAGCAGGTATTGCATCCAAATAGCAGCCTTGATTGAAACATGGCTGGCAAATGAAGGCCAGCTTACTGAAGTTGGAGCTGGGTACACATTTATCTGGAGTGGCTGCAGTGAAGGAGAGTGCCATGAACCTCGTGTAGATTTTGCAATCAAAACTAATCCAGTCAATAAGCTCGTATGCCTACCAAAAGAAGTGAATGACAGGCTCATGACAATGTGATTGCCACTGGCAGGAAAACATCACACCACCACCATCAGTGCCTGTGCTCCCACAATGACAAACCCTAATGAGGTCAGAGAAAAATTTTATGAAGACCTGGAGACCCTTATCATCAGTGTACTGAAAGAAGACAAGCTCATAATTCTGGGTGATTTTTAAAGCTAGAGTTGGCTAAGACTACCAGACTTGGCAGGAAGTCCTAGGGAGGTATGGAGTTGGAAACAGCAACAGCAATGGTCACTTACTACTGAAGATTTGTGCATCTCAGGACCATCTCATCAACAATACTGTCTTCAGTTTACGTAACTAAACACAACAAAACTTCGTGGATGCACCCTCGCAGCAAACACTGGCATTTAATATATTGTGTGATTACAAGAAGAGACAGACGGGATATGAGAGTAACGTAGGCAATGTGTGGTACAGAGTGCTGGACTGATCAAGATTTATCCTTTCCAAGCTAAATATTCACATTCAGCAAAAGTGGCGGCCCCAAAGCAAAATGACTACCAGAAGAATTAATGTCAACAGATTAGAGCTCTTCTCTGAGCAGCAACAGTTTGTTGCTAACTTGGAGGAAAAGTTGAGCCAACAACACAATTGACAACAGTGGAGCAAAAAAAGAGTGGAGCAAAAGAGGCAGCTTTCAGAGATTTGGTGTATTTGCTCACCTGGGTCAGAACACTCACAAACATCAAGACTGGTTTGATGAAAATGATGGAGAAATTCAGAAGCTGCTAAATGAAAAATGAGAATTCCACAGGGTTTACCAGCAGGATAGTCCATTCATCTCTAAGAAGGCAGCATTTAATTCCATATCAAAAGTAAAGTACAAGCAAAGCTTAGAGAGGTGCAGGACTTGGCCCAGTAAGAAGGCAGATGAAATTCAGTTTTATGCTGATAGTAAAAATCCAAAGTGCTTTTATGATGCCCTGAAGGCTATTTATGGGCCAGTGACCTATGGTGCGTCTCAGCTGTTCAGTGCTGATGGAGCCACATCGATTAGTGATAAGGACATGATCCTAGAGAGAGAGACTGAACACTTCCATAGTGTTCTCAGCAGACTGTCATTAATCAATGCTGAAGCCACTGACTGTGTATCTCAGGTTGAAGTTAATGCCTCCCTAGCTGAAGTTCCAGCTGAAGAAGAGGTTTTAAATGCCATTAGGCTCCTTTTGTGTGGCAAAGCACCTGGGCTGATTCTGTTATAGTGGAGATTTACAAGGTGGGGGCTCCATTGCTCATACAAAAGCTGACTGAAATTTTCTGAGCTACATGGCAAGAGGAGGTATCCCCCAGGAGTTCAAGAACACTTCTTCCATTGTCCATCTCTGTAAAGGTAAAGGAAATAGATTATCCTGTGACAATCACAGGGGGGTCTCTCTCTTAGTCATTGCTGGCAGGATTCTTGCCAGAGTCCTCCTTAATAGGCTGGTCATCTACCTGAGAGCCCATGTGGCTTCAGAAAGGACCAAAGGACAGTGGATATGGTCTTTCTTGCCCAATGACTCTAGAAGAAATGCCAAGAGCAGAACAGAGGTCTGTATACAATATTTATAGATCCAACCAAAGCCTTTGATAGTCAGCCATGAGGGTTTATGGAAAACTATGTCAAAATTTGGCTGTCCCGAGAAGTTCATCAGTATTGTATGTTAATTTCACGATGGCATGATTGCCCAGGTTCTGAATAGTGGATGATGTTCTCATGCTTTACTAGTCACCAATGGAGTGAAACAAGACAATGTGCTTGCTCCCATGCTTGCTAGCCTGAAGATTTCAGCCACGTTATCAAATGCTTTCAGTGAGGATGAATATGGCATCAAGGTCAGCTACCGCACTGATGGTAAATTCTTCAACTTGAAAACGCTACAACCCAAGACCAAAGTGGAGGGAGTGTTGGTGCATGATTTTCTGTTTGCAGATGATTGTGCACTCAGTGCAGCCTCTGAAGCTGAGATGCAACTAAGTATGGATCAATTCTCTGCTGCTTGTGCTAGTTTTGGCCTAACGATTAGCACCAAGAAAACACAGGTGCTCCCTCAGCTGGCACCACACCACCCATATGTGGAACCATTATTACAGCACATGGAGAAGTTTTGAATGTTGTTGATAAGTTCACTTACCCATTGTACTTTCCAAGGATGTACATATTGATAATGAGGTTGACACACACATTGTCAGAGCTAGCTCAGTGTTTGGGAGGCTAGCATTAGACTGGCCACCAAACTAAAGGTCTACAGAGTTGTTGTGCTGACCTCATTGTTATATACCTGTGAAACCTGGACAGTACACCAGTGCTGTGCCAGGAAACTGAATCACTTCCATTTGAATTGTCTTAGGAAGATTCTGAGGATCACCTGGCAGGCTAAGATGCCAGACACCGAGAGGTCCTTTCTTGAACTAAACTGCCAAGCATTCAGACACTGCTGCAGAGAGCACAATTCCAATGGGCTAGCCACATTGTTTGGATGCAAAACATCTACTTGCCAAAAGGACTATTTTATGGAGAACTCGTATGGGGTAAGCACTCACATGGTGGTCTGAAGAAGTGATACAAGAACACTCTCAAAGTCTCTCTTAAGAACTTTGGAACTGATTGTGTGACATGGGAGACACTGACACAGGACTGCCCAGCATGTTGTGCCCTCAGCAGAGAAGGTGCTATGCTCCATGAGCAAAGCAGTAGTGAAGTAGCTCAAAAGAAATGCAAGATGTGCAAATTTAGAGAATCCACCCCAAATGTTCATATGGACTTTTTGTGCCCAACCTGTGATAGAACATTCCGAGCTTGTATTGGTCTGATCAGCCACAATTGGACATGAAGTAACTTGACTCTAGCATAGTGATGTCATTTTGATCTTCTTCGAAAATGAAGGACAACTACCCACCAAGCCCCTGGCACTGGGAATTTGACCTGCTCTGATTCCTATTCTTCTCCCTTCTCCTAATAGTGAGAGACCTTTTGGGGTAGGGGGACTAAATGAACTGGTCTGAAGGGAAGAGGCAGGAGAGGGTCTCTAGCTGATTTAAACTTGTGCCTCTGGCTTAACTTGTTTCCAAATTTGTTTCAAGTTTCCTAAGGGAGTGTATCTCCAAATTTTCCACAATTTCATATAAGATTCATTTCGTTGTCCTTTGAGAATATAAAATTCTGCAATGAATACAAATTAGTTTGAAGGTAACATTGCTGGCATTTGAACTTAGTGGCCTGTGGGATCTTTTTGTGAAAGAAAGCACTTTTAGATTTAGAGCTGGTCTTAGAAGCCAAGGGAAAAAATACTCTTGTCAATAAGTATAATCATAAAATATGGCCCCAGAGAAGACATATGAGAAGTTACTTCCCCACTGTTCTTTGTACAAGTAAGGGTCTGTAAGTGTGAAACACAGCATACCACAGCAGCCCTTTTCAAGAGGCAGTTAATTTGGGAGAACAAGATTTAGGAGTTGTTTAATTCAGTGTTCTGTTATAAGGCATTTAATGCACTCTGAGAGAGTAGGTAGAGTGAGATATACATTGGGAAATGTGGATGATGTAAAAATAAGACAGTAGAGCTATATTATAAAACTAGAAACAGGTTATGGGGAAGGATGGGGAGGAAACACCACAGAAATCACTGAATACTGCTTAAAATTGTAGACTTGGAGCTTCATTTTAAAATTTAAGACTAAAATGCTCCAGAAAAGCTAGTTCTAATTTTTTTCCTTCGGTTGTTTATATAGCCATAAAATTAATGTCAGAGTCCCTTCAAAATATATAATTAATAATCTTAAGGGAGAATAAGCAGGTTGAGGAAAGGTGGGGAATAGAAAAAGAGAAGGCCCTGGAAGACAATGACTACATCCATCTACGCAAGCTATTGCATTTCAGGCATAGTGTATCTGGGATAACAATAATAATAGCTACATTTGTATAGCACCTATTATGTGCTAGGCACTCATTTTTAAACTCACAACTTGGGCGCTAAGTACTATTATTATCCCCATTTTACAGTTAAGGAAACTGAGGTGCAGTGACTTTAAGGGTCTTTGCCCAGGGAACTACAACTAATAAGTATCTGAGCCTAGATTGGAACTCAGATCTTCTTGACTCCAGGCCTAGCACTCTATCCACTATGCCACTTAGCTGCCTCAAGTATATATAGAGCTGTAACAGCTCATTGCCTATTATCAGTGTCCCCAGGATGGGGACAGTAGGAAGTTGGTTTAAAACAAGGATTTTTAACCTAGAGTCCACAGACCCCTAACAATTCAATGGATAACTTTCAAGAGATCCATGAACTTGAGTGGAAAAAAAAATTATATCTACATTTTCACAAAACTTAGAAATTTAGCATCTTCTAGAAAAAAAAATTAGGCATTCTGAAAAGCTTTCCTTAGGCTTCACCAGATTGCCCAAGGGAGCCATGACAAAAAAAATTTAAGACTCCTTGATTGGAAAAAAAGAGGTGTTCCAAGGCTGCAGTCAGGTGAAGGGTTGTCTTGTGGTAGCCTATTTAAAGTGTCACTAGGACCAATTGTTTGCCACACTTTATTTTAATATATCATATTTTCAAGGGAATCCTTCAGTGCACAAATGGGGAGAAGACTCAAGACATATCCCAAAGGTAAGAACTTTGGTTTTTTAGTCATTTCAAATAGGACTCCATCCCATCTTTCCTTGTGAGAGTGTGTGTGTGTGTGTGTGTGTGTGTGTGTGTGTGTGTGTGTGTGTCTTATCCATCTGAACATAACCTTCTGTTCCTCAGGACCAATATGGAACAGGGGAAAAAAGTATGCGAATCAAGAAACCAGCACACTTGGGTTCTAGTCCTCTCTCTGCCACTTACTAACTACGTGTCCTTGGGCAAACCCCTTAATCATCCCATCTTAGTTTTCTAGATTAGAATTTTGGCTTTTCCATTTAGATATTAGACACACCTCTGCATTCCCTGCACCATTGTATAAAACCATCTGTGGTATAATACTTACACTATCTGCTTCACAGGTTAAGAAAAGGTCTTTGTAAGTATAAAAATTACTAGGTAGCTAATATAATAATTATATGTGGAGAACACTAGACTTGGGGTCAAAAAGATGAGTTCAATTCAACTCTGTTTATCTGCCTCAGCTTTCTCATCTGTAAAATGGACATAGTAGTACCTACCACCCAGAGCTGTTGGGAAGACCAAATGAGATAGCTTGCCAAGTACTTTACAAACCCTAAAGCACAACATGATTGCTAGCTATTATTATTATATATGTGCATATGATATTAACTGTGAAGTAGGAATAATAATCTTGATCTAATGTGGGTGTTAAGGGGTTCTTGTGTGGATGTTATAAGAGCAATATAGGTCAAAGCACAGGAATGTAAGGTATTATTACTGTTAGATCTCTGTCCATCATCCCCTCACATCATTCCTGTTCCACAGTCATTATTCCCATTCTTGTGGTAGATTGGTAGCTCAGTAGCTCCTTTCCCTCTTCCTAGCTAGGTGGCACAGTGGAGTGAGTATAGGATCAGTAGTCAGGAAGACTTATTTTCCTGAGTTCAAATCTGGCCTCTGAAAATTACTAGCTGTGTGACCCTGGGCAAGTCACTTAACTCCATTTGCCTCAGTTTACCTCATCTGTAAAATGAGCTGAAGAGGGAAATGGCAACCCACTCCAGTATCTCTGCCAAGAAAACCCCAAATGGGAGTCACGAAGAGTCAGACATGACTGAACAACAACAACAAGAAAAACAATAATAATAAATTCCCTCTTATTATCTCTTCTTCAGCTTCATCCTTGGTCCGGATCCCTCAAAAGGCCCTTCCTCACAAGACCCAATCAGTGCTCATACCATGCCCACCACATAGGATTGCACTGTTATCAAAACAAGACCACTGGTCCAAGGCTGAGAAGATGGTCTGCCTCAGACATCAATCCTTCCCACACAAGGAGTCCCCTGTTTGCCATGAGACTGAGCCCCTAAGGCACCCCAAGGACAAACATAAGCTGCCACTACCACACCCCGATCACCATGGAGTTCACATTAGACCAGACCTGAGATGTAAGAACACAGCTTCAGTAGACTTATTCCAGTGGGGAGAGGAGTTAATGAGCCTCAACCAAAAGTTCCCCCCAGCCATTGTGCCAAGAGATCAGGCCAAGGCCAAACATACATTGGGTTCTAAACAGCAAACCAAACCCAAACTCCCTTCCCAGCACCAACCTAAAACTCAAGCGACACCTCTTCCTTTCATTTGCCAACCCAGTAGGACCACACCGCATTGTCAATCCCCAACTAAATATCTGTTGATAAATATACACCCTGGCCCAGATTGCCAAACTACACCAACTACACCAAAGTTGATGAATACACACCATGGGCCAGATTGCCAAACTACACCTGCTACACCAAAGTTGATGAATACACACCGTGGGCCAGATTGCCAAACTACACCAGCTACACCAAAGTTGATGAATACACACCGTGGGCCAGATTGCCAAACTACACCAGCTACACCAAAGTTGATGAATACACACCGTGGGCCAGATTGCCAAACTACACCTGCTACACCAAAGTTGATGAATACACACACTGGGCCAGATTGCCAAACTATACCTACTACACCAAAGTTGAATATACATCCTGGCCCAGATTCCCAAACTATACCTACTACACCAAGGCTGATGAATACACATCCTGGCCCAGATTGCCAAACCTTACCTACTACACCAAAGTATGAGCACCACTCAGAAGCTCCACTAGACCCTGATGCCCAAGACATTTCTCCCCCTAGAATACACCACCAAACCCAAATGCCACTGGACAAGGAGGACTGTGGCATACTCCCAAGTCTTCTGAGTAATCAGGCAAAAAATCCAATAAGCCAGTATGAACAAAAGATGAATCCTCCTAATCTCATACAACAGACTGAGACTCCAACAAGTGATTACAATCAGGCTGAGGATACACCCAGCTCTGACCTGCCAAATGAGACTCGACCTAGGAACCAACACCAGACCCAGACTGAGCAGAATAGAGATACTCCCAGGTGTTTAAAAGACATCAAGCCTTACACTATTGAGGGGGTAATAACTCTTACTACTCAAGTTGTTGATAAAATCATTGGCTCCATCCCTGAGGAGAAAATAAAAAAAGATATCTATAATCAGGTTCATCTGTGGCAGATGAGGGGATGTCCCAGGCCTACTCGTTGGCCTGGACAATATATGTCTGCTAGTTATACAGTCTGTTTAATTTGTGCCTCATGGGTACCAAATGGTTGTCCCCATGTTCATGGAATGAAATGTTCTTCTCTGGCACAATTGCTGGCTATACCAACACCTTTACCTGATTCAGAGAAGAAGAATGTGAGATTTTACCTCAAAGTGCCCCAACAGAAGCCAAATACCGTTTCTGTTGACACAGACTCTCTTTTCACTAAAGCCATGCCCTCAGGCCCTTCATCTGCCTTTCCATCATGTCCCAAAGCAGACTCTGTTCCCCTAGTGCTTCCAAAACCCACCTGGCTGGACTTCATACTTGCAAGACGTCATCAACCAAAGGAAGAAAAATCACGTCCAGACCACAAGCCATTTGAATTACCCTTGACTAGCAAGACAAAGGTAGAAGAAGAAATGCCAATGAGAAAAGGGACACAATTCAAGTCTCTCTTAGAGAAATTTCAAAGCAGAAGAGGAAATTAAATTAAAATGTTTATTTTTGGTAGTAATTGAATCCTTGCATGCCTTTCAAGCTTGTGTCTGATTGCGTCCCACTTGCTATTTTAAGTAGTTAGGTGTTGGGGATCCCTGTTACCCCAAACTCCCAGGCCTTCGTCCAGCAAAGGCCTGATCTCTCGGGCAATGGACGAGGAGGGAGGCATAAGATGGTAAGTAGCTCCATTTATTCAGGTTAGCATTTATTCAGGTTAGCAGCCAAACTTTTATAGCCTTGATTAGGTAGCACTAGGGCTACCCCGGTTCCTCCTACTCTCCTCCCCTCTCCTTCCCACGCTCTCCCCATACACCTGTGCTCAGGTAAATCCAGAAAAGAACCCGGCACCACATTGCCAGCAAGGGTGAGACCCTTCCTCCTGACTCCATCTTGTCCCACCCTTACCTCAGAGCCCTGAGTTTACCTCAGCAGGCCCTGGGCATGGAGGTCCAGCAAGGGCAGGGGTCAGCTCTAACTCACCCTGTTACAACTCCCCCTTTTTGTTTTGCCATGAAGTGGACAGGTCACAGAGAACCATAATGTCACGCTTCATGCCAAACAGGGAACGGTGCATAAGGAAAAGGAGGCAATGAAAAAGATAAGGGAGGAGACAAAGACCCAGAACCAGGAACAGAAACCCTATGCCAAAGGGGATGAGTCATTGCTTCAGCCAATGCCATGGGTCAGCTTGTTGGAAAAAGTCCAAAATGTGCTGCACAGTTTTATCAGAGAGCAAATCATCATGTGATGCAATGTTAATGTCCTCTGCCAGGCTTATTAGTTGTTGGAGTTCAAGCGTGATATTGTCCAAAACAGCACTCTGCAACTGCGTGCGGATTGTGTCCCAATTATGTTCGGTGGCATTATATTGTTTTGACGTAAGGCAGAAAGTGTTAAAACGATAGTCACATTGTAGTTTGGTCTGTAATTCCAGATACTCCACCTCTGTGCCTAATACCCACACTGCATTTTGTAAAGTTCTAATAGCTTGTTAAAAGTCCTCATCTATCTGAGCCTGATACCTGAACCCAAGGGAAACATTACGCAAGAGGTCATGTAGCTCAGTGGCTTCCCAAACCTCATTCTGTGTGTTTGATACTGCCATTGCTAAGGCCGTGGAACCAATGATGAGTTCCACCAGCAAGGTGATGCCAAGCATCTGCGGGAGTTCCTTAGTCTGATTCCACTTATATGTAAAGGGTTTTCCAAACATGTGGGAAAGGTTCCCTTGTAGTACGGGGTGTGGGATAGATTCACCCCAACTTATCACCCTCAACCAAAGGGGGATTGTTGATGAAGGCCCAGTGGTGTCAATGGGCTGGTGACTGGGTCCCCTTGCTGAGACCCATCAGGGAGACCAGAAGGAGCAGGTGCAGCAGCATGATGCCGCAGGTGAAGACTAATCAGCCCCTGAAGTAGCCTCTGCCGCTTCCATGCTTGTCTTTTCCACCGTCCCGGCAACTTTCGCCCCGTCGTGGCCTGCTATTGTCTCGAGCACTCGGATCCTACGGACGAGAAACCACACCTTGTCACCATCACCTGTGGAGACACAAACATAGTCTCGGCCCCAGACAGTTATGGTTCCTGGCCCCATCCACTGTTCATCCACGTTCTTCCACATGGCAGATGCTCCAACACCTCCAAGTGCGGGTTGGTCCCCGGGCTGCGGCATGGACTGTGGCTTCTTTGATGGGCCTACGACATATTTCATTGCTGGGGACATGTTGTGATCATCAAATTTTAAGTAATTCAATGTTTGTAGAGCCAGATTCAAGCTAGTTTGTGGACCAGACCTGGCTCCCCCTTTTTGTTTTTGTAGGAAAGCTTTCAGGGAGCGGTTAGTCCATTCCACGAAAGCCTGTCCTGTGGGATTGTGAGGGATCCCGGTGATGTGAGTAATAGACCATTCCAGGCAAAAAACCTGAAAGACCTTTGCAGTATAAGTGAGACCATTATCACGTTTGAGAATTTTTGGGATACCATGATTGGCAAAACAAAAAAGGAGGTGTGCAGTCACGTCCTTCACCGCCTCACCTGTTCTAGCAGTAGCCATGGTGAAGCCGGAAAATGTGTCCACACATACGTGAATATATTGAGAATGTCCAAAAGGGGAATAATGGGTGATATCCATCTGCCAAATGTCATTGGGCCCGTCCCCTATAGGGTTCCAGACAGTGACAGCAGGAGGAGGAAGAAAAGGAGCACAGCTGGTACAAGATTTTACAATTCTCCATGCCTCGGTTTTGCTGAGACCATACAGGTGTCGGAGAAAGCGTGCAGAAAGGTGAAATTTGGAATGAGCCAATTGGGCAGGTGATGTCAG
>JAQQSZ010001913.1:0-14923 GCA_028646595.1 Phalanger gymnotis | reverse complement strand
AGGCAAAATTCCACTCAAAGATGAATATTATCACATCTGGTCATACCCTACTTATCGCAGTGATTCTGATCTCCCTTTGGCTCACTGTGCAACCTCCCTTTTTCATCTCCTACCACGTGATTCTTTATCTTAATCTCCCTCAATTTTCCCATCCCAAAGTTCCAACCAAATGCCAACTACCTATTCCAAGGTGCTCTATGGAATGCCTGTTCCATAGGTAACAAACTGCCCTTCATCTTGAATCTCTTCCTCTCCCACTCTTTCTATCTTTTAGTTACTACTTGGCTCCCCACATAGCCTACCTTGCATCTCTTTCCAGTACTAGGTGCTCCTTCACTCATTCTCCTCAACAAATTGGTTGAGGTGAGAGAGTTGAAACATTACTTGATCCTTATTGTCACTTTCAGGTTCTTTTCTTACCTCCATCACTCAGTAACTTTTCCTTCTTTGAGGTTCAGACAATTCATTTCTACTACCCAACCAAAACCCTGGTAGTCGTTGCCTACAGACCTCCAGGTCACTTTCCTTTCTTCCTCAATGAGTTTAATACCTTCTCTCCTCTCCAAATCATGTCCTCACACTTGGGGATGCCAATATACATATTGACTCTCCCTCAAACACCCCAACACTCAGATCCTCAGCCTACTTATTTCTCATGACTCTTCTTCCATCTCACCTCAGCCATATGCAGATGGCTGATTTGATCGATCACTACCCCAAGCTCCACAGAGGCTCTTTCAAACTTTTCTTATCTCTTCAAACCTCCGATGGCTTCCATACCCACTTATCCAATGATCTTGCTTCACATTTTTATACAAAAACCTCTAAGGCCATTCAGCATAAATTTCCTCTTCTCCCTTCTTCCTCATTTCGTATCACTCACATGCCATCTGCCAGCATCTCCTCCTTTACTCCTGTCTCACATGAAGAGGGGACCTTACTCATTACCAAGGCTCACTACTGTACAAGTGAACCCATTGCTTCTTGTTTCCTCCAGCAGAATGCACCCTCTGCATCCCCATTCTTTTATTTATCTTCAATCTTTCTCTGTCTATTGGCTACTTCCTTCCTGCTTACAAACATGTCAATGTCTCCTCCATGCTCAAAAAACCCTCACTTGCTTCTCCCATCCTGACTATTATACTATTTCTCTTCTGCCCTTTGTGGCTAAACTTCTTGAAAAGGTCCTCTACAGTAGGTCTCTCTACTTTATCTCTTCTCACTCTTTTCTTAATCCTTTATAATGTGCCTTCCTACCTCATCGTTCCACTGAAACTGCTCTCTCCAAAGTTATAAATTATTTCTTAATTGCCAAATCCAATGGCCTTTGCTCATTTCTCATTCTCCTTCACTTCAAGCCTTTGACACTGTTGATCATCCTCTTTGATACTCTCTTTCTCTATGTTTTCAGGACACTACATTCTCCTGGTTCTTCTTATTATAGTTCTTCTTCTCAATCTCCTTTGATGAATCCTCATCTAGATCATATCCTCTAATCACAGGTAACCCAAAGGGTTTTGTCCTGGGCCCTCTTCTCTTTCCCCACTATACTACATCACTTGGTGACCTCACCAGCCGACATGGATTTAATTACCATTCCTATGCTGACAATTCTCAAATCTACCTGTACAGCCCCAACCTCTTTGCTGACCTCCAATCTCATATTTTCAACAGCTTTCCAGAAATCTCAAACTAGATGTCCAATAGGCATCTTAAACTCAACATGTCCAAAATGGAACTCATCTTTCCCCTTAAACCCTTCCCCATCCTAACTTCTCTGTTACTATAAAGGATGACATCATCCTCCCACTCCCCTAGGGACAGAACCTAGGTGTTATCATCGACTCCTCTCTATCTCTGCCTCCCTCTCTCCATATCCAATTTGCTACCAAGGTCTGTCGATTTCAACTTTGCAACACCTCTCAAATATGCCCCCTTCTTTCCTCTGATACTGCCACCACCCTTGTGTAGATCTTCATCAGTTCACATCTGGACTACTGCAATAGCCTGCTGGTAGGTCTGTCTGCCTCAAATAGCTCCTTACCCCAGTCTATCTTCTATTCAACCACTGAAGTAATTTTCCTGAAGTGCAGGACCTATCACGTCACCTGCTTTCCACCCAGTAATATCTACTTTCTGTCTATTGCCAAAAGATCAAATACAAAATACTCTGTCATTCAAAGCCCTTCATAACCAAGACCCCTCATACATTTCTAGTCTTCTTATATCTTACTCCATACCATTTACTCTTCTATCCAGTAACACTAGGGTCATGGCTGTTCCACTACAAATAAGACACTACATCTCTTGGCTCCTGGCACTTTCTCTGGTTGTCTTCCATCCTTGGAATATTTTCCCTCCTTATTTCTACCTATTGGCTTTCCTAGTTTGCTTTAGGTCCCAAGTAAAATCCCATCATCTACAGGGAATCTTTTTTGATTTCTCTTAATTCTCTCAAATTCTCTTCTCTTTTAAAATCATTCCCCTTTTATCTTGTATATAGCTCCTTAGGACATATGTGTTTGCTTATCCTCTCATCCAATAGACTGTGAGCTCCCTGGGAAGAGTGACTGTCTTTCACCTTGTTTTGCATTCCCAGCGCTTAGCACCTTGCCTGGCATATATAAGGAGTTAAATTAGTGTTCATTGACTACCTATTGATTGATTGAATGGATTGTGCTGTGCATTGAATATCTTTCTCCATTGGTATCTCTGCAATTTCAAGAGATCTAGAGGAAGGCTCCCAATGTGTTGGGTGGACCCTCTGTAAATAATTTAGGGAATGATATTAACCTGAATAAGACAGGATGAGAAGGGTTGGATAAATTCAGAGGTGGGTTAGAATCAACTCTAACTGACTTGGAAAGCAGATTGTTAAGTTTTCAGTCTAAGCATTTACAAGTTGGAAATGGACAAATGGTACTCATTTGATTTGTTATTATGTTATCTGTCTAGGCTTAAGAAAGTGTTAATAATGCAGATTAAATTTAAAAGTATTTGGTGGGAAGAAGCTAAGCTGGCTAGTGTAAGCTAAGTTCTCCACTTTCCTTGGGAGTAATCATGGAAAATCATGTAAAACTTGGACCACCAAGGTATTATACCCCTAGACCATAAATATCTGAGGCGAGCCTATAGATAGATATAATTCTAGATCATTACCCTCTTAAACATAGGAGAAATCACTCATCCAAGCAGCCCTGGAACCTGACTATCCCTTCCCTACTGCTACTACTGCTAGTAGAAGTCATAGTCTCTCTGGGAGATGGAGTGGTAAGATCCCAAATCATATCTATCGTTACTATATGAGTGCTAAGTTGTCTTTATAAATAAACAGCACACACACACACACACACACACACACACACACACACACACACATTTTACATGTGAATGTGTTTTGCTTTATTACATTTCTTTGTTAGAAAGGAAGGGTTTTTTTTGTGGGGAATAGGAGAGTTGTAGGTGTGTAGAGTGGGTCGGAATAATAATGTAAAAAAAAGGAGACTTGAAATTAGAGTTCCAATGAAATATTTTTAAAATACCCAGAAAAGAGCAAGGTAGAAGTATATAAGGCTCTCTAGACAAATAAAGCATTGTTGGTACTATTATGTTACATCTAGCAAAGTACTTTATTGAAAAGCTATACATAATAGAAATTTATGGTTTCACATACAGTTTTGTTCTTTTGTGTATGGAAATGTACGTGTTTGATAAATTTGTAATAAAAATTTTTTTTAAGAAAAGAGACTCCAGCTTCAGTAGATAAACATGCCTTTTGGGGCTATACCCCTACTCCTATGCAAAATTGACCAAATAATCTCCAAATTATACATAATTACTCAAATAATTTCTGCTATCTCAAACGACCTTTACAATTGAAAGTCTTATTTTTGGCTGTTACTTTAATGTAACTCATTACTCAATTGATTTCTTGACAAAAGAACAGGAGCAAGATATGGTTTGATTTGTGTCAATAAATAATCCTAATGTATCATTTGAGATTGTGATGCTTCCATCTCAGAAAATGACAACTTGAGATGCCAAATCATGATTACGTTTTAGGATTCTGATTTTTCTATGACTATCTGCATGAAATATAATTTTTACTTATTTGTTATTGATTGCCTAGATATGACTTGTATTCTTTTTTTATCCATATATATGTTTAAAAGTTACATTACATGTCAAGTAGTCAACCCATAATTATAGTAATGACTCATTTTCATAGTGGCTTACACTTTACGAAGCATTTTTATCATTTAACTAGAGACCTCCCCATCAACCTTTTGACACTAATCTACCTCAGGTTAAATGGTAATCTGGATCAGTACTGATTATTTGCATAAGTATGGTTTGAACTCTTGTTCTAGTACATGCTTTCTGTTTACAGACCATTCAGAAGTCATTTATCCAATAACAAACTATTTAATTAAGATATACTAATGAAGTAACTTATAGGAAAAATAAAAGCAGACAACAGAATCATTTTTCATCTTTCTTCCCCCACAACTATACAAAATAGGGGGTAAGATCCCCTACAGCCACTAATGGGAAATAATAACTACTGGGATAACTCATGAAGCAGTGGAAAACCTCTCTTTCTTGTAATAGTCTAGGCATGAGGTAATAAGACCTGCATCATGGTGGTAGCAATGTCAGAGGAGAGAAGGGGGTATATAGAAGAGATAACAAAGATAGAAACAATAGGATTTTGGATATGGGGTACCAGAGTGCTGAGTAAAGGATGACATATAGATTGTCAGCTTAAGTGACTAGGAGGTTGGTGGTACTTGCAACACTATTAGAGAAGTTTGAAAGAAGGCAGAATTGGGTGATAAAAAGTTTTAGGCATGTTGAGTTTAAGGTGTCTACGGTGAGTATCATAACATATACATATGCATATATGTATTCACATATGTATGCAAATTCCATAGTAAATAAATGTCCACTGTAAGTTTCTAGTTCTTTTGCTGTCTTCCATAGTAAAGTTCTTTAAATACCTCAGCTATGTCTTCTCAATGCTATATATCCCAATGGACTTGATAGTTTGATCTTAGGGATTATAACTGTGTGAGAAGTAGTCAGTTTGCAGATGAAGAACAACAGGTAATATACCACATTGCCCACTGTTTTAGCCTGGCCAATCTGTGCTCAGCTTCCTGCTTGAGTTGTACTGGGCAGCAGGGCTAGGGTAGACAGTAAACAACTGGACTTTTCAGACAGCTGCTAACCTCAGGCAGACAACCTGGGAATATGCTGGAAGGTTCATTAAATGTCTATGGGTGCTACTGTTCCTTTAAATTTATATAGTCGAATTTGAAGGTAAGTCTGTTATATGAGAAAAAGTTTCATGACAGAGCAAGAGATTTGTTGCCAAAGGTTAGATAATGGTTTGAGAATTGATTGTCTAGGTCACTGCAGCAGGATAGTGTGTTGTTAAGCAAAATTGTCTCATTAGCATGGCTTTTGTTTCTTTTGAGTGGAAGTACTTTCAACTGTTAAGTGCTAAGCCCCAGGCCCAGGGCCCTGTCAGGTGTGAAACCTGTGTGGGTGTGGATTGGTGACTTAGGAGGGGCCAGCTGGAGAACCAATGGTCTCTGGTCATTGAGGCAGGGCTTGAGAACGCTGGAAGCTCGGCTGCGAGGAGGGGTGAGCCGGGTGACAACTTCAGCGGAGGCAGCGGCGGCGGAAGGTGTGGAAGCCAGAAGCTGCAGAAGTCAGAAGCTGCGGAAGCCAGAAGCTGCGGAGGCAAGAAGCTGTGGAAGCGGGGCTTACCCGAGTGCAAGCAGGAACGTGAGGCCAGTGAACATGATTTGGCTATAGACTCTCTTGCTTTTCTTTGGCCTCCTAGTTGCCCTTGTGAAATGGGCTTTCTGGGCCTGGAGTCTTTTTGTCAAGACGTTGGAATGGGGAGGCCTGTTCAAGTTTCTGCTGCGGTGGGGCCTAAATAAATTTCTTGTTGTTTTCTCCTTAGAGAATCTCTCATACCTTGCGGTTTTGGACCATTCAAACATATACATGATTATATTTGAGATCATAAATTCGGCCTTCCTACTACAGATAGCAGAACAAAACAACTTCTATGATGGTAATGGAATGCAACCAGCCATAGTTTCTGAAATCAATGCTCTTCTGTTTCTATTTCTTCCCAGTTTCTGTGGTAATTCTTGTAAGGTCATTCATCCAGTTCTAGTTTCTTGCTTCCTTTTTTGACTTTCGTTCTTTAATTCATGCTTGGTTGACTTTTCTGTGTAATGGGTTATTAAAATGTACTTTCTGAAAACATTGAAATAAGTCCAGAGAGATAACTTGCTGTAATTACTCATGTCTGTTCGGTTAATTGAGTACAAAATAAAGGGTTTAAGCCTCTAAGAGTTATTGAAGAGAGGTGAAAGAAGACAGTGAATAATTACCTGACAGTAGCAAAATATAAGATTTGATATTTTGTCTTCTTACGTTATTAAAAATTTTGCTTCTCTGGGGCCTCTAACTTCCTGTTGAACACCCCGATTGTAAAACATATACATACATATGTATGTACAGATATACATATATATGTATCTATACACAGAAGTGTGTATGTATATGTGTGCAGTATATATGCACATGTTATGTGTATATGTGTGTGCATATATACACATGCATGTATATACATATGTATATATGTGTGTATATGTGTGTGCGTATGTGTGAGTGTATATATATATGGTTCAATCAAGCATTTATTCAGCACCTACTATCTGCCAAATACTATTCTAGGTGCTAGGAATACAAAGACAAAAAAGAAAAAGTCCTTGGCCTTTGATGACTTTTTTAAATGGCAGGGGGGGTATGTACACATTTAAACATATACAAGGTAATGGAGTGGGAGGCATGAAAAGATAGAGCCATCAGGAAAGAGCTCAGGTAGGAGCTGGAGCTAGAGCTGACCTTTGATAGAAACTAGGGATTCTAAGAAGGGCAGACAAGGAAGGAATGCATTCCAGGAGAACAGCTTATGTCAAGGTATGGAGGCAGCAGGTAGAGTGTTGTGAAAGAGGAACAGGAAGGTCATTTTGGCTACATTTTAGTTGTGCATATGTATAATAACATATGTGTGTATAAATGTATATGTCTATATGTGTGTATGTGTGTATATGCACCCACACACATATACACATGCACACATACACACACACACACACACACCCATATATGAAATATGTAATAAAACTAGAAAAGCAGTTTGGATGTGCCTTGTGGTTACCAATTACAAATTGCTTAGCTTGTACTCCCAAGATCTTAAGCTGTTTTAAATAGGTCAATGAAGGGTGCCAAGGATATTTGATTAAGACGAATCTTGTTTAGCTTAAAGTCAACCCCACTGAAATCAAAGCTATCCCATCGATAATTTTAGTTCAGTCTAGTTCAGGCACCTTGACCTGTGCAAAATGCTGGAGAGCATATAGAAAAAAAAAGCATTGGATTTGGAGACTAAAATCCTAGGAGTCAAATCTAGCCCTTGTTATTTTCTAGCTGTCTCTGGGTTACGGTATCTGACTACTTTGGGCCCTACTATTTCCCTCTAGAAATTGAAAAGTTTGGGCTAGATCTTCTCTAAAGTTCATTCAGGCACAAACCCCCATCTACCTTTGTAGAGTCATCCAAGAGGAGGCCCCAGAATTACCTTAGCCATGAAAGAATTCCATTACCCAGGAGCCAGTCTGGCAGTTTTGGGGTAGAAAAGATTGAAGGAGACAAAGGAGGAATTTAGAAGAGATGCTGAGAGGACACATGCTGATTCGATAACACATGGTCTTGTAATAAATAGGAAATGTAATATGAAAGCAAATATTTAATAATGATAGCTAATATTTATATAACTTTAAAATTTGCAAAGTATTATGTGTATGTCATCTTGTTTGGTCCTCACAACAACTCTGGGAGTTAAGTTCTATTATTCCCGTTTTACATTATTGGAAACTAAGGAAAGGAAACAGAAGTTAAGGGCTTGCCTAGTGTTATACAGCTTAGTAAGTGTCTAAGGTCATATTTGAACTCAGGTCATTCTGATTCAAAGTTTTAACACTTTCTATTAGGCCACCTAGGCCTTATACCTGTTTTCAAATTTTTTCGTACCTGCAAATTTTGTATTATTTTATTAGATTTATATTTGTTCCTAAACCTCAGAGATCACTGTACTTTAGTCTCAGACACTACTTTTATTTTCTTTTCCTGAAGTATCTCTATTTTCTTACTTTTCGAAGATTGGTTCATAATCAATAATAATTTCATGATTCCTTAAAAACTGATTGGAAGAAGGAATTTATTTTTTGTGGAAAATTTGCATTTTATATATCTGAATTTTTGTATTTTCTATACCTGATTTTTTTTGTGTCCAAAATCTGCAGAAATACTATTTTATTTATATTAAGTTATTTGAATAGGTTCCTACAGAGCCAACATTTTCTTAGCCATGAAAATTAACAATGGTCCAGAGAATAGCTATTTTTCATCCAAGTTCAAAGACCCATTGCTTGGATTCATTTAGACTAAACCTAAAGCTGAGGAAATACAAAGTGAAGACAAGTTCAGTGTCACTAGTACTTTTCTTCCTCCAAGCCTGTTGTCATTATATGCCACATTTTATGACATTGGTAAATGAAGAAGGCTATTAAAATTTCTGATGAGTTAAATTTTTTTTCAACCTATCTGCAGGGGCATTGTGTATTTACGGAGTGATTTCATCTCATATTCAATCTCTTATAAACTATTATTGACTTAGAAATGACAGTTTTATTTGGTGGTTTCTTTTGTTCTGTCATTATTCTATTTTTAAGAAAAATTAATATCTCTAGGTAATGTAATATTCATACCCAGCAACTTAAAGGAAATCTTTTCATAAATTACATTGGCAATATTTGGGGAGACATGAAATGTCAGGAGTGAATGAGACAAATGCTATACTTCTTTTGTTTCTCAATAAGCCTTAGAATCACAAATGATTGCATAGTAGCACTTCAGAAGGGAAAACAGAACTGACATTTAACCAAGAAAAAGGGTTAGATCATGTCATCATCTCTACATTTTAAAATTGTGTTGGAAACAGTCTAGCAAACAGTACCAAATACATACATACATACATACATACATACATACATACATATACATATATATATATATATATACATATATATATATATATCAGTGATGATAGTTGGTCTTCAAAATTTGGACTGACCTTCTCTACCTTAGTCATCTACACTTTTTACTCTTTTCCTCACCCTTAGAGATAAGTTCGGAAAATACACATCTGACTACAGTTTATACACTTCCCATCACAAAAACTGAAATGAAATGGAAAAAAAAGCAGGGAAAATAATTAAAACACTCACACTACATCTTGGTGGTGTTTATTCATTTGTCTTAGTTTGATATATTTTTTTTGATTCTTGGACATATGAACAACTGATTTTCATCATGCCTGGTTTAAATTTTTATTATGCCACTTAATGCTGTTAGGAAAATTAATTTTTTATGGATGTATGTTTTGGGTTCCTATTTCTTTATAGGGGGAATGATTGAAATACTTTTTCTACTCTCGGCCATCACATGGATTGCCTATATTAAGTATTGTGTAATCAGAGGTTGAAAGAATCATCAATTTCTTCTAACTGCTGGACTGTGGGCAGTAGCATCTATCAATCCCAAGAAACATGTTATTTGCCACTAAAGAAACACAGTTTGCTTTGACAAAAATTAGTTTATTGTTCTGGGATGTTGTCTTGATATGCCACAAAAATGACAAATGGCTATAGTTGGCCTTTATGTTTCTAATCTGATTTTTCATTTCAGTATGATTATTTCCTTATCACTGTGAAGCTTTTTGAATCAAGTATTCCAGAAATAGAATATCAATTGAGTAGAAATGCCAACCTATTTGGTGACATCAATCACTTCTTTAATTTTTGGCTGTTTTGTATAACTGTGATTTAAAAAAAAACACCTTTGGAAAAAGTTCTATCAGAAGAGACAAGGTATGTATTAAGAAAAAAGTGAAAGAGCTTTAGTTCAAAAAGCATAATAATCATTTTCATTTTTGGCAAAATAGGTTATATTATGCCCTTAGAAATTTACCTCAAAATACCAGAATGTTCTTGAGATTTCAGTGGGAATTGCAAGTGAGGATATAAAGGCAAAACACAGTGACATACGGTACTTGTTAAAGCAATTTAATAAGCCAAGATATCAACATTGCATTTTCATTCCACAATAGAAGCCACTGGGAATGTCAATGTTCAGCAGAGTCACATTTTTATTTCCTATGCTGGAGAAAGAAACTCTAAAATGAACTCCTTGCTAACTGTATTATGAAAAATAATGGATTTTGCAGTCCTATGTAATTCTCTACTATGAAAAAGCAATCAAATTGAGATGACTTGACACTGATTTCTTGAACAACACAAGTTACTTTACAGAATTGAAAGAGAAAAGGTGTAACATGACTTCTTTCATACATGCGCAATGACCCATGGGGATGTTATTTTGGTCAAAATAAGCATTTAAAGGTTAAAGTCTCCATACTTTTCATTGCCAAATGTGTTTTAATTCCTAAAAGGTTCTGAAATCATATGACTTCCTAAGATAGGAGAAAAGGTTTGGAGATCACATCATCTATCACAGCCAAACAGCTAACATCTACATCCATACACACAGCTGCTACTGATGACATGTGTGCTGATGACAGAAAACTGAGAAGGATCACTAACATATTCGATTGCAGAGTCAGGATGTCCAAGGCTCATGACAGTCTAGAACATTGGACCAAATCAAGTAAGTAGAAATTTCAGAGGGATAAACCTTCTTGCTCTAGGGTTGAAAAAAAATCAGCTTTACAAGTTCAAGATTGGGGAGATATGGCTGAAGAGCAGCTTGAAAAAAAAGATTTTGGAGTTTTAGTGAACTGAAAAGCTCAAATGAAGCAATTGCATGATATAGTAGCCAACAAAGTTTATTTTTAATGCTACTTTTTTGTTCCTATTTTTATGCTACTTTAAGAGACACCCAGTGTCCAAGGATTGGAGAGGTGATCATCCCATTCCAGAATTCTCAGGTCAGATCATATATGAAACATTGGTGAATTCTGGGCCACATATATTAAGAAAGAAATAGGAAAGAAATTCTGAGTCATATATATTAAGAAAGAAATAGGAAACATTTGTTAGTTATGTTGTTATGTATTAATTTTCTGTATATTTTTTATGTCAGGCTTTTATCAGAAATGTCTGACGAAAAGCTTTTCTCCTAATCTGTTTCATTTCATCTTTTTTTTTTGGCTGCATTGATTTTATTCATACAAAAATGTTCAAATTTATAAACTCACAACTATCCATTTCTCTTCCTCCATTAGGATGTACCTTCTTGAGGACAGTGACCATTTTGCTTTTGTATTTATATCTTTGCTATTTAGTACTATGTTTAGCACATAAGGTTGAGAATATCCAAAGAAGGTAACCAGGATGGTGAAGGACCTTGAGATGTCATATGAAGATCAGTTGAAGGAAGTGGAAATTATGCTTATTCTATAAAATCTCATTTGTACCTCACAACAACAATTCTGTAAGGGAGATATTATCCCTATTTTACAAAAAAAGGAAACTGTGACTGAGTGATGTTAATTAACTTGCTTAGGATCACACAGCTAAGTAAGGGACAAGTAGGACTTGAGCTACAGCCATCCTGACTTCATGGCTAGGACTTTATCCTCTTTGCCATCTACATGTCATCTTCAGTGGAGGGCTTCACAAGAAGAATGGATAACCATTTGCTAGGTGTGCTATAAAGGGTATTATTGTTTATTTTAAGGTTGTTCTATATGGAGTCATGATGAAATCCTCTTTAGCTCTGGGATTTGTGTGATTCTATAACTCTTCAATTGTGGAGATGCCTCTTTGCAGCTTTTAAAGATGAAAGAAAGATAGTCATTAGACCCATGTGCCAACGAAGTCAACACTCTCAGGAACACTGGGAGGGAGTGCAATCTGTAACAATAATCTTCAAAAATTTCAGTCTCTATATGGCTTGTCCAATGCAAAAGATCTTTTCTATAATTCACCTCACCTGCCTGCACTTGCAGTGAAAAACTCCCCTCAGAGAGGAGTAACTTAGTAGAAATGTTTGCCAGAATTACCTTTTGCTGATTGAATAAAAAGAGTCGGGCATAGGGAATTCACACAGTTGCAGACTCACTCACTTTATCTTCATAATTGTCCTGCTGCAGTGTGTAATAGAATGAATCAATGGCAGCAGGAAGCCATTTCCCACTTTTGATAATAAGCTCTCCTTTCCATTATATTTTATAAGGTGCTTTCCACCTGGCAATCTCACGAGGTAGATAGGTTTCAGGTGGAGGTAGGTTTTGTCTTAGACTTCTGATTTTCTAAGTGTGGGGAACTCTCAGTATGGAAGCACTACTTGCTGTAAGTTAAAGCTGCCTGTAAGTATTACTGAGATGTTGTCATTTGCCCAGTGTCATATTCCTAGTTCATATCAGAGGCAGGAATTGAAACCAAGTCTTTCAGGCTCTGAGTAAACTCTCTATCTACTATGGTCACACTTCCCCCAAATACCATCCATATTATAGATGGTAAAACTGATGCTCAGAGAAGTAATTCTTCTGCTATCCCACAACAAATAAAAACTATTTTAGGAATGGACATGGGAATAGAGGAACTCACTTATGTCTGTGCATAGGAAGGTGATATCAGGGCATTTGTACATACAGTAGGAGGGCAAAAGGGGAAGGGAGAAGGGAACAAGCATTTATTAAGGGCCAACTATTACAAGCACTTTACAAATATCTCATTTGATCCTCAAAACAACCCTAGAAGTAGGTGCTATTATTCCTAATTTTATAGTTAAAGAAACTGAGGTAAATAGCGACCTGCTGTATCAGTAAGGCAAGTGTCACAATATGCCTTTATAGTTCTGTATCACAGAATATAAGAGACTCTCCATACAGAAGGCAGAAGAAATAAAACATTTATTCAGACACCAGAGGATCAGATCCCAAAACCAATAGCTCCAGTTCAACATCGTAGCCATTATATCCCCAAACCAGTAAGCCCACTTTATCATAGCAGCAAGGAACTTAAATTGCAATATCACAGCAGGGAGCCAAGCTATCCCATAACCTTCCCCTCTACTGGGGTCTACCCATAAACACTCACTTGCAAATCCTAGCTGTTTGCTTGCCTGCGTCTTCTCCTCCCTCAGTTCTGAGAACTTGCGGTTCTGAGAGCCCTTGAAGTTCTGAGAGCTTAATGGCTACCCTCAGAGTATATATACCCTTTTTAGGGCCCTAGGGCTAAACACCTCTCATGACCTACTTAGCAAAAGGGTATGGGTCTTCCTACAAACAAGCCTCCTCTAATCAAGCTTCCCTTAACTGGCTCTGCCTGAGGCCTATTAAGGGGATTAATGGTCAGGGAAGATCTTTAATCACATCAACGTCACATTTGGCCTCAAGATTTTTCACATCCATTACATAGGCAACTTGTGTCTGAATAGGTATTAATATTTTTTAAGTATAACAAAATCTTCACAAAATAAACATATCATGAGCTTCACATTTACAAAATACGTAACATAACATCTCGTTACCAGAGTGGCCACATGGCTCACTCTTTGTCCCCTAGATCTTTCACATCCATTACATAGATCAATGGGAATTTTGGTATAACTGGTGTCAATAACACCATATCAATATAAAAGTATAACAGGGATAACACAAAATAGGTATACAGAACAAAATATTATTATTCTCTCCTCAAATAAATGGTATTTGAAATCTCAGGGTAAGTTGTGAAGGTCTCGTCCTCCATAGCTTCTTCCTACTGAAATTGGACGTAGACCTTTCCCTGTCCCAAGAGGTCAAAAGTCCTATTTGAGAGGTCATTTCTTTAGCAAGCTGGCATCTGGAACTCAGTTGATACCAGGTCTGGGGATGACACATCATAGTTGTGGACAGGTCCAGAGGTAACGACCCAATACATCAAAAGGTGACATCTGGCTTAAGTGATCCAGTATTTGCAGGTAGATGGTACTAAGCCTGCAGAAAACAAATCTCACAAACAAATTTGACAGACAAAAGCCACAAAGAGACAAGGAAACAATTGCAGCCTCATTCTCAATAGAATACATGAGTCAAGGATACACTTGCCTAGGGGTCACACAGCTAGACATGTCTGAGGCTAGATTTCAATTTTGATCTTCCAGGCCCAGTGCTTTAACCATTTTGCCACCTAGCTTCCATTTAGTCATTCTGGCCCCTTAGCACTATCTGTAGTGTTGATTTATCATGAACAGACCAACTTGACTCGTACATGAACTGAAGTGCGGCCTGTGAGAATGGGGAACTAGCTTGCCAATTACACCTAAACCTTAGAGTGTCTTGGCTATAGGCTTCTCCCATCATGTTTTCCCTGGGTGTTGCACATATGCTCTCCTTCAAGGGAGAACAATTTTTCATAAGCCTGTGTGGTGCTTTTGTTTCAGAGGGGTTGAAGATCTTGTGCTGCTGAAGAACTAGGCCCTGGGGTGTATCCAAGAAGACATTGGAGTCATTTTTCAGAGATTTTTCAGAACTTACCTGACCTACATCTCTCTCACTCTTTCCCTAATTAGTGATAGATTCTTCCTGAAATCAAATAAGGGGCTCATAGGCCTGACAACCCTTATCCCAATGTGTGCCAGTAAGGCAAAATGGGCTTAGTTTAATGGGTGTGCTTAAGGAGTTTGGCTTTTGTTTATGGTGAAAGTACTTTCACCTGTTAAACGCTAAGCCCCAGGCCCAAAGCCCTATCAGGTGTGAAACCCCTGTGGGCGTAGATTAAAGACTTAAAAGGGGCCAATTCGGGAAGCAATGGGTCTCTGGACTCTGGTC
>JAQQSZ010001912.1:0-14923 GCA_028646595.1 Phalanger gymnotis | reverse complement strand
GGAGTTCTGTTTGGGACAGACCTTACCCCGAGACCATCCAGGCTGACCTGGGCTGGAGCCCTGCTTCCCTCTGCCCCTTTGTGGGTTCTGCAGTTCTAGAATTGGTTCAGAGCCATTTTTTCATAGGTTTTTGGAGGGACTTGGTGGGGAGCTCACGCCAGTTACTGCTTTCCAGTCGCCATCTTGGCTCCGCCCCCCTAGATGCGACACTCCCTGTTCTTAAAAAGCACATAATCAAAAGAGGAAGGGAGGACAACATTAAAACATCTACATACAAACAAGATTAACTGGAGATGATCAAGAGAGGAAAGATACTAGCATTAAGGGAGACCAGAAAAGGTTTCCTGTAGAAGCTGGGATTTTAGTAGGAATTTAAGGGAAGCCAGGAAAGCCAAGAGGTGGAAAAAGGAGAGAGAAAAAAAGAGAGAGAGCATTCCAGGTTTGGGGGATGGCCAGTGAAAATACTTGGAGTCTGGAGACGGAATGTTTTGCTCTAGCAAAGGTATACTTTTACATGTTTAACAACCAGCCCTGGTGGCGGCGGGGGGAGGGGAATCTGCATGACACATTTTTAAGTTTAATCTGAAATATTAATATTTTCTTCACTGCTTTCTGAGAACTAGACATTCAGATTTCTGAGGCCTAAATGTTCACACAATAAGCTTTCATGAACCTGTTATAACTGGTTTCAGCATACCACTATATGGGACAAGGAGGCTAATGTCACTGGATCTCAGAGTATGTGGGGGGAAGTAAAGTGTGAGAAGACTGGAAATGTAGGAGAGAGCCAGGTTGGGAAAGGCTGTGAATGTGAAACAGGATTTTATATTTGATCCTGGAGATGAGAGCGAGCCATCGAAATTTACTGAATGTGTGTATGTGTGTGTGTATGTGCATGTGTGCGCGTGCATGTGTGTGTGTGTGTAAGAGACAGAGAGAGAGACAGAGACAGAGAAAGAGAGAGAGAGACATAGTCAGATCTGAGCTTTAGGAATTAATATATTTACTTAAGAAGGAATCTAAGTGAATTAGTATTCACCTACATGAACAATATAACATTTTGCATTTTCATGGAACTTTAGCTTCCTGCCTCCCACTGCTCCCACTTTGCGGGGGGAAAAGAGCTAAAAAGTCATCTTTATTTAAAAAAAATTCTCAACATTCCAACACACAGTATTATTTCCTTTTAGCAAATAAGGAAAATGAATGTTAGAGATCCTATGCTAGGTGGCATAGTGGGTAGCTCTGGACCTGGAATCAGGAAGACTTATCTTCCTGAGTTCAAATCTGGCCTCAGACACTTACTAGCTGTGAGACCTTGCGCAAGTTACTTAACCCTCTCTGCCTCAGTTTCCTCATCTGTAAAATGATCTGGAGAAAGAAATGGCAAACCACTCCAGTATCTTTGCCAAGAAAACCCCAAATGGGGTCAAGAAGAGCTGGATATGACTGAAACGACTGAACAACAACAACACTTCAGAACTCCAAACTCCAGAGAGTCCAGGTCTCTTGAGTGCTTTTTCTGGTAGCTACACTAACTCATTCCATCAAATAGCTTTAAACATAGAATCGATAAATATTTATTAAGTTCATACTATGTGCTAAGCACTGTGCTAGGTTCTGGGACTACAAATACAAGCCCAATACATCAACGGAGAGTCAGGAGTGCAGTTTGGAGAGGAATGAAGACATAGTTGGCTTGGGCCTCCTCCTTAAAATGGAGATGCTGGGAAGAACCATCCAATCAGAGGCAGAGACTCAGCAAAGGAAGATAATTCCAATGAGTGAAGTAGTCCAGGCATTCAGTAGTCGGGATCCCAGAGTTAAGGAGTTTCTATGGCATGGTGGACACAGTGGAAAATTAGGAGTTCAGCATGGAGAGGAATCAACAGGAATTCATTAGATTCCATTCCCTTTCCCCTCTATACTACTTCGTTTGGTCATCTCATCAGCAGCTATGGATTTAATTACTATTTCTATGTCACTGATTCTCAAATCTATCTATTCTGAGCTAACCTTTCTGCTAACCTCCAATGTCATGCCTCCAAAAGACCTTCAGATATCTTAAATTCAATGTCCGGTAGGTATCTTAAACTTAACACATACAAATCTTTCCCTTAATCCCTGCCCCACTCCTACCTTCCCTTTTACTGCGGAGGGCAACATCATCTTCCCAATCTTTCAGTCTCCCAACCTAAGAGTCATCCTGGATTCCTCACCATCTCTCACTGCATCCCCCTCATTCCTCCCACGCTCAAGCTGTTGCCAAGGCCTGCCGATTTCACTTTTGCAATATATTTTGAATATGCCCTCTTCTCTCATCTAACATCATCACTACCTCACCAACTCACACTGGGGACTGTTGCAAAAGCCTGCTGGTGGGTCTGTCTGCCTCATGTTTCTCCCCACTGGTGTCCATTCTCCAGTCAGCCACTAACGTGATTTTTCTAAAGTCTGTTCATGTCAGTCCCTTTCTCAATAAACTCCAGTAGCTTACTATCACCTCCAAGGTCAAATACAAAATCCTCTGTTTGGCATTCAAATCCCTAAGCTACCCCCCTTTTATTTTTCTAGTCTTATATCACATACTCATGGATCCAGTGACACTGGTCTCTTTGGGGTTCCACAAATAAGGTTCTCCATCTCTCAGCTCCAGGCATTTTTATGGCAGTCCCCCACACCTGGAATGTCTCTTCACCTCTGCCTACTCACTTTCCTGGCTTCCTTTAAGTCCCAACTAAAATCTCACCTTCTACAGGAAGCATTTCCCAACCTCTCTTAAATTCTAATACCTTCACTCTATTAATTATTTCTTATTTACATTGCATACAGCTTGTTTGCCCGTATTTGTTTGCTTGTTGTCTCCCCATTGGAGTGTGAGCTGCTTGAGGCTAGAGAATGTCTTTTACCTCCTTTTTGTATCCTTAGCACTTAGCATAGTGCCTGGCACACTGTAAGTGCTTAATAAATATTTATTGATTAACTGAAATATTCTACCAACATTAAGTATCACCATCTAGCAATCACCCAGGTTCAATACTACATAGTCATCATTAGTCCTTCCCTCTTCCTCAGAGCTCAATCCAATTGGTTGCCAAGTCACATCAATTCTACCTTAATAATGTCTCTTACATTTATCCCTTTGTTACCATCACGTTTGCTACTATCCTGATTCAAACCCCTGGACTATTGCAATACCCTCTTCTCCGGTCTTCCTATTTCTAGTCTCTTTTCCTCACCTACTGATCCTCCCACTACACGGTTGTCAGCATAAGCTTCCTGGAACTTAGGTGTGACCAAGTAATTTTTCTGCTCAAAAACTTCAGTGGCCCTATGTTGTCTCAAAGGTAGAATATGAACTCTTTAGCCTGGCATTTCAAAGTCTTCACAACTGACTGTTCTACCTTCCTTGATTTGTATTATTTGCCCTTACGCACTCTACCTTTCAGCTAAACTAGCCTGAGTTCACCTAGCTCCGCACTGTACAATCCCATTTCTATGCTTACTCAAAAGTGGTGCCCCATGTTTAGAAGGCACTTCCTCATTACCTCTGCATGTATATCCTTACCTAGTATATATTGTATCTCCTAATAGAATATAAGCTTCTTGGAAGTAGGGACTATTTAACAACCTTGTTTTTCTATCCGAAGGATCTAGCAGAGTGTTTTGCACATACTAGGGACTTTGTAAATATTTTTGAGATTAAATTCAATACATTTTGCCTGTTGGCCAGCTGGTTCTAGACTCACTGGCTTGTATTCATTTTTTAATTTCCTGATAAGTCACCTCTATGGGACTTACACCTACACCCCAGTGTAAAACTGGGGAATTCTATAGTAAATTTACTTATCAGGCTAAAAGAAACTTAGGCAAACAAGTAATATACAATCTCAAAAGCATTTAATTGGAACAGAAAAGGAAGCAAAAAAATTTTTTTTTTCAAAAACATTTTCAGCAACCATTCCCCAAGTGAATGAATTTCCCCTTTCTTCTTCCCTGCCATAGTACAGAGGGGAAGCTTCTCCATATCCAGGTTGCAGCCTATAAATGTGAGGAAGACAGAGAAATGCCTTGGTAACTGTGAACACTGCTTCCGGGTCACTCCCTAACTTTACCCTCTGGCAGAAGCTCTCTATGTGCTTTTAGGAGACCTCAACATTCTTTGCAACTCTGGTGCATCACCTTCTCATTGTTAGCATCCCAGTCAGAAGTCAGTTTGTGCCTTTACCCATTTGTCTCTCTGCTCTCAGCAATTCAAAACTCTCCAGATGTGTCCAGTCCTCTTTTCCATGTGGCTCCATCTGGCTTCCCTGCCTTACCCATGATTTCCATCTCTTCCCCATAATGAAAACCTCTTGTGTCTAAGCTCCAGCCTCCTGGGAAAAGAATTTCTGGTTGGACAGACTTGTGTCTGCCACATAGAACACTGGGAAATGTAGGCTTGCCATTGTCTGACCCCTCATCCCATAAATAATAAATCATTATTTGTATTTGTATTTATTTTAGTTTGGTCAGTTCAATAAATTTTCTCTGGATCCAGATTTATTGAAAGAGCTAACTTTTATTCTGAATCATCCTGTTATTATAATTACCATGAATTTTTTATGACATAACAGGATTCTAAGAATTGCCCACAGGGAAAGTGGACCCATTAGAGCAGACTTACAAATAAGAACAGGCAACTTTTCAGGACACAAAATTTTTATCAGGCTATCTATCCTTCCTTTAAGAAGGGTACCTGCCCTGGCAGGAGAATATGCTCAGAGTACCTGTCCTGTATAACTCTGGCCCATATTCTTCCATAAATTTGCCACAGGGGTATACTCACTGTGTCAGAAGCCTTGATTTTTGCTGACATGGGGAATATGCTGACATAGGGAGCATGCTCATTGACTCCTTGTCATCTTTTCCCCTTCTCATATGGCTAGCCCATCTTCTTTACTTTTTATATAATTCCCTTATGACATCTTTTACTCCTTTTTTTTCTTTCAGAATTCCTCATTGGTTATACTATACATTGCACCTGCCTATACCTATTACTGATATTCCAACACTTAGCAAAGTACCAGGGATATAGTAGATGATTAATAAATGTTAATTGATTGACTAACCTATCATGCACTTCTCTCTTGTCCTTTGTATGAAATCCATTTTTACTTTTTCAGAGATTGCTACAGTCTAAATTTCACTGCTGTCTAGCAGTACCAGTAAGAATGTTGATATTGAGAAGATAGGCCCATGAAACAAAGCAGAACATATAAAAGCCAAATTATTATAATGATTAACTGGCTATTATAATAATCTGGCAGTGTGGAATAGTGGAAAAAGAACCAGCTTCAGAACCAAGAAGACCTGTGTTCCAAAACTGCTTCTGATACATACTGACTGTGCAATCTGGGGCAAGTGAATTAACCATTGCCTGCCTCAGTTTCTTCAACTGTAGAATGAGGACAATAACAGCAGCTATGACAAATAATTATTGGCTAGAGAAATGCAAATTAAAACAGCCTTGAGATATTTTACACCTCCAAAGGCTGTTGCGATCCTCAAATGAGGTAAAATTTGTAATGCACTTTGCAAAGTGCCCGGCACACAGTAGGCACTTAATAAACGCTTATCTTCTCTCTTTCTTCCTCTCGATGCTCTTTAAAAAGAAGCTGCTAACCTCCGTTGGTAGAGGGAGTGTACTTAGAAGGAGTTCCCTATATCAGCAGAATCACCGATCCAATCCCAATCCTAGTCCTATTGCTGGTTTATGTTTGGGTCCCTGAGCGAGCAGCTATATCTTTATTCATGTATGTACTCAGAAATATTCGTATGTATTTTGAAAATGAAAATGCCTTGAGCATAGAAACCAAGTACTTTCTGCAGGGCTAAGTTTACCCCAGTAGTCAGGCTGTCAGATCCCTGCTCCCTGTAGGGATAAGGGATGAGTACTGCTTATCAGAGTGATTAACACATAACAAGGGAGAAAGTCATTGTAGGTAAGGTTCTCCTCTAAGTCCTGAAACAAGAGGCCAAATAGACCGGCAATCCTAGCCCAGGAAGAATTTGCAGAGAAAACAAAACCGAAGACATAAAGGTAGAAGTCATGGAGTTCATAGCTGTTGTTCCAAACTAGGAGGATTGGGGGAATAGGGCAGTACAAAGTAGCTTGAGGAAGATACTACGGTGGAAAGAATATTAGGTAGATATTATCAAGATTCTGGTTTGTCTTATGCCCAAGACAGTATTGTTATTTTATGGCATTCTAATCATACTCTAGATACAGGCTACATCTATATGAGGCCAAAACAAATGGTTCTGTAGATTCGGGCAAAGATATCAGTAATTACAGTGGGAGAAAAAAGGGGAGAAAGTAGTTATTTGTTATATAGATCGGTTTATTAATTTAATTTTCACTTTGTAGGTGATTTTCTTAGTATCGTTCTATATACCCTTAACCAACATTTACTAAACACCTACTGTGTGTTAAGAACATTATACTAAGCAATATAGGGGTGATCCAAAGGAAATTGAAGGCATTCTGTCAAACTGTCAAGGAATTCAATCAGATAGCTATTTGTCCCCTACATGAGCTCAGGGAAGTCACATCCCCTCTTTGTATTTCAATTTCCACATCTGTAAAAAATGAGAGGTGGAACTAAATAACCTATAAGGTCTCTTTTATTACTAATTTTCATGATCTAATGACAGGACCTGAAGCCTTGACTATGGGCTAGAAGTTTTGTTACTGGTTGTTTCTCTTTTGTGGAGATTTCATATTTAGCACAGTTGGTATCTCTAGCAGCTTGAAATCTGAACAATAAAGACATTCAGCATGTTAACACACCAAGGGGGAAATAACCTATTGGAATGTTTGAAACAATAATTGATACAGAAAGCTATCAGTATTGCCACTCAGCCCAAGGACTAGGAAGGTCTAAATGAGAATAATTTTTTTGGTTCTTTTAAGGTATAATAATATATAATATATGTATGTACGCATACATATATCAATACATATATGCATAACTACATACTCATATATGCATGCATAAACATATATCCATGTATATGTGTACATATACATATTATCTATGGTGTCCCCAAAGTCTTAGTGCAGTTTTAATTGGGGACACCATGCACACACACACCACACCACACACCCCTCAACTCTGTTTTTTTCAATACAATACCATGAAGGGAGTATCCTCTTATGAGAAGACATGATATAAGTTGGAGTATTATGAAGACAGACAAAGTTTTTTTATGAAAACCAAAGGTAGAAAGATAAGGACGTTCTTGCCTGACCCAGTTGATGACTAACCCTGCTGCATGAAATTGTTCCAGCACTGTTCCTTCCTTACCCGAGTGGAGATTTGTCTGGCTGCCAAGGACAGGGCGGTCTCAGGTTATACATCACCCACATGCCTGTCATGTGAAGCAAAACTACCTAGACACCACGTTCCTGGGAGGGTTTCTCCTTGCCAAAAGGGTTTTAGTTTGAGCCAGCTTCTCTTCCTTGAGCTGTAATCTACTCTCCTGTCCCTTGGCATTGAATGTTTCTCTCTCCAGCCTCCAACTGTCTCATGAGCCAGACTGAAGGAAATCTGTGGAGCCAAGATGAACCCTACATCTCTGTAGGCAGGATGAGCTCTTCACAAAGCAGGCTGGGAAAGTTCTCATGCTGTCAAGTCACTAGACAAAGTTTGCAGTGCCTTAGTTAACTGCTGCTTCTTTTTCTTTCCCTAAAAAGCCAAAATATACAGGCCACATTTCTCTTTGGGGGAATTAAAGGCAACATGGGAGGAGTGGTTGTCAAGTATTGAATCTGCAATTAGAAAGACTTGGGTTCTAACCCCACCTCAGTTACTTGCCAGTTTTATAACCATGGACATATCAACCTTTCTGATTGTAGGTGTTTTGCAAACTTTAAAGCACTATATAAATTCGAGTTGTTATTATTCAGCCACGGCCATAAGTTAAATGAGACATCTGAGCCAAAGTGTTATGAGTAGTTTCTATGAAAAAACAAAACAAAACAGAATGACAAAACCTGAAGGTCACTATTATTTCACAGGACCTTGCATATGGTAGGTGCTCAAAATAGCTCTGTTGATTTGATTTGAACCTGGCTCACTGCATAAAAAGATTTCTAATGTCCCTGGGTTTGTTGGTGTGGTTTAGTTGTTCCCTTTCCCCATTCTACTTCACCCAAATAGCTCCTGCTGTTGAAAAATGCTGTCATTATTTTGGCAAATTTGGAGATTGGATTCTTTTACCACTGTAGTTGGAGGTTACTATATCAAGACATTTCCCTCTCTTTCCTTGTCTGTTGGAAAATGAATTCAATGATAGCTTGAGGGGGATTTAGGTTAGATTTAATGTTGAACTTCCTACATGAAAGAATGGCTTAAAAGAGGTTGTAGACTATCCTCTGGGAAGACTGAAAAAGAAGTCAGGTTCATTCATCTGTGATTGAGGTATGAATCTGCTTGGAATCAGAAGAGGGGACTAGATAACCTCTCAAGGTCCTTTCTAGACCTAATAGGAATATGCTCATCCTTGTGATGTCAAATGACACTTCCATGACGTTTCACAGATCATTTCTGTCAAAAATGTTAACAGAATTTGGTGCCTAAAGATAACTTCTAATGTTGTTGGATGGTGACTTAATTAAGAGTATTCCTTTGATTCATATAGGCATATGTCTTTAAGCACAATTGTGAAAAAGACAAATCTTGTCTTGTGTCCTCTGAAAACTCCTTCTTCAACTTGTGAAACACTGCTTGTGTCCCTCCACTCCCTTCCCATGACCTTCTTCCCCATTTTTAGGAGCCCAGTATCTTTAAACCCTTTCTCCTCTCTATCAAAACCAGGTCTTAGGCAAGGTCAATTATCAATCACTTATATTTTATCATGAGTTTAATCTAATGTATTACCTCTTTCTAAGGCAAGAGAAGGTAATAGGGATTAAGTACCTGCCATGTGCCAGGCACTGGGCTAAGCACTTTATAAATAGAATCTTTATTATTTATTTTCTTTATAAATGTTATCTCTAAACCTAATTTATAATTGTAAAATTGGAAGCTCTGTTCTCTGTAAAAAGGTTTTCAGGTATGTCAGAACAGTTGGGAGAGGTAGCCTGTTGTGCAGAGGGGTCTCATCTAGGACAAGGAAATCATACCATAGCGGATGCTTTCTATTTGGTTTATGATCAAATGAGATAATGGTGCCTGGTGTAGTGTAGGCACTTAGCACAGTGCCTGGCACATCTTAGGTGTTTAATGCTTATTCCCTTCCTCCCTCCTCCTTTCCCCATAAAGCCAGCTCTGCACATAGGATCAGTCACTAATATATAACAGAAATGATAGACTGAGCCAAGGTATAAGGATCCTGAGTTGGAGAGAAGATACTGAAGATGCCTCTTTCATGCTTGGAAAGTATAAACATCTTTCCCTTAACCCAGAAAACATTTCCTTAGTTCCCATCCTACATTATACATTTGAGTTTAGAGGATCATAGAATTTGAGCTGGAAGTGACCTCAGAAGGCATCTAGTCGACATCCCTCATTTTACATCTAGGTGGTACAGTGGACAGAGTTCTGGGCTTACAGTTGAAATCTGGCCCTAGACACTAGCAATGTGACTCTGGACAACTCACTTAACCCTGTTTGCCTCAGTTTCCTCATCTGGAAAATAAGCTGTAGAAGGAAATGGCAAACCACTCCAGTATCTTTGCCAAGAAAATCCCAAATGGGGTCCCAAAGAGTGAGACACAACAAAAAATTTGAACCTAGGTCCTCTGTCTCCAGAGATGGTGCTTTTTTTTCTCAGGCAGTTTCTGGGCTATAATCCACCCTTTCATGCGCAGGACTCTGCTGGATGGCTGACCATGCCCACTTCAAGTCCACGGGCACGAGCTTGTGCTCAGGCATGTAATAGACAGAATATCCTCCGGGCCTTGGAAAACCCCTTGTACTTTGCAGCAAATCACTTTTCCCCTATGTTTTCTGGGGGAGAAAGGAGGGGGAAGGTGAGAGTGAAAATCGAGCTGAAGCTTAGGACGAGCTGTATTTAGAGAAGCATCAGTGGCTTTGTGCGTGCCCCACAGGGAAGTCAGTTAACCTCTCTGTTCTTTGGTGTTCGAATCTGGCCCAAAGAGATAATCATTATACTTAGCGACCTCCTGGATGCCCTGAGCATTAATGAGACAATGTGAGAAAATTACCAAGTGCTGCACTGATGTTAGCCCTACTCTTGATTACTGTAAGACCTCTCATTTCCATTTTAGGATATATTCCTTTAAAAAGGAGGGGGTTGGTCACATAGAGGGTGGGATGGAGGAAGAAGCTTAGAATGGTGACTGAAACAGCTTAATTTCCTTTTCAAGGAAAAGGCGTCATTATCAGAACCACAGAGCGAGATTCTTCACCAAATCTAAGTTAGTGAATTGCAAAAGCCTAAAATCTCCAAATGGTAAAAGACTCCAAAACCCCTTGAGTCCATCCTGGAGGTCAGCAAGAATTCACTCTACTATGTACTCTCTATGTGGTCACCAAGCTGGGTTTGAAAACCTCCGGTTCTGAGGCACCCTGTCCCACTTTTGGATGGTTCTAATTATTAGGAAATTTTTTCTTACCTCAATCCTAGAGTTGCCTCTTTGCAGCTCCTACCCATTGCTCCTAATTCTGCCCTAACAGTCTAAGCAGAAAAAATAAAACCCTTCATCTGTCTGCCAGCCTTTACATGCTTGAAGACAACTATCTTACCCACCGAGGTCTTTTCTCCTGGCTAAAACATTCCCCATTCCTCACCTGTTTTTCATAAAACATGACCTTGAGGTCTTTCATCATCCTATCCATCTTTCTCTGGATGCTCTTCTCAGTAGCAGAGAGGTGGTGTGATGGATAGAATGTAGGCCTGGAGTAAGGAAGACCCAAGTCCAAATTCTACTTCAGATCTTACTGTGTGACCCTGGGCAAGTCATTTAATCTTTGTCTGTCTCAGGTTCTTCAACTGTAAAATGAAGATAATAATGACATCTACCTTCCATTGTGAGAATTAAATGAGATATTTATAAAGTGCTTAGCACAATGCACACAGTAGGTAGTAAATAAATCCTTGTTTCATTTCTTCTTTCTTTCCCTGTATGTACTTCCTAAAATATAGCATATAGAACAGAATACCAAACTCCATCTGTGGTCAGACTGGGCAGGGTATCTGTCTCTGTCCTGTGGGCCATCTACTTTTGGTTTCTACATCTCTAGGGGATGAGGTTCTTCCCTAATTCTCCACAGCCAAAAATGTTCATACTCCATGGAGGAAGTGGGACAAAAAAACAGAGGAAGATAACTGACTGTTTGGAAAATAAGATGGTCACATGGTGCCACGTGAAGTGAGATGGGCAGATGGTGCACTTAAGACATCTCTGAAGATGTGGGGGAAAATGACACTAATGCATTGTTGATGGAGTTGTGAACTGGTCCAATCATTCTGGAGAACAATTTGAAACTATGCTCCCAAAGCTATAAAACTGTGTATACTCTTTGACCCAGCAATACCACTACTAGGCCTGTACCACAAAGAGATCAAAGAAAAAGGAAAAGGACCCATTTGTACAAAAATATTTATAGCAAGTTTTTTTGTGGTGGCAAAGAAATGGAAACTGAGGGGCTGCCCATCAATTGGGAAATGGATGAACAAGTTGTGGCATATGAGTGTGATGGAATACTATCGTGTTGTACGACATGATGAGGAGGATGGTCTCAGAAACACTTGGGGACACCTGTATGGACTGATACAAAGAGAAGTGAGCAGAACCATTGTACACAGTAACAGTAATATTATAACTATGATTGACTATGAAAAATTTAGCTACTGTGACCAACACAATGATCTAAGACAATTTCAATACAATGATCCTCGCAAGACGTGATGAAAAATGTCATCCGCCTCCAGAGAGAGAACTGATGAACTCTGAGTACAAATTGAAGTAAAACTTTTTTCACTTTTTTTGTTTTTCTTACTTTTTGGGTAACTTTGCTAACATGGAAATGTTTTGCATGGTTTAACATATATGGTTGATATTTTATTTCTCGTCTTCTCAGTGCATGCAAAGAAGCTGGAGAGAGGGAGAGAATTTGAAACTCAAAAAAAAACTTTTTTAAGTTAAAAATAAATATATAATAATAAAAAAAATATCCCTGAAGTCACTTAGAGTTGGGCTTTTGACTCTGTACTCAGACTAGTCAGAAGGGCTTGGGGGTATTTAGAGGAAAGGAAATGGACATTCTAGGAACTTAAGTTGCAATAAGAAGACTTGGGTTTGAATCTTGACTCTGTTATTCATTAGTTCTGTTATTTTGGGTAAGTCACTTTACTTCTCTGAACCTCAATTTTCTCATGTGTAAAATAAAGGTCAGACTAGATGACCTCCAAGGTCTCCTAAATCTGTTGGCTCATGCTGAGCCCACAGGCCATTAACATCTCTAGATCTCTTTCAGAGGAAATGCTGTCTACATGGGTCACATTCATCTTGTTCTTGTTAAGTAGATTTTTTTTAAGAGCCCGTGTGTTAAGACTTTCATCGTTATTAAATGTCATTATATTAGATTTGGCCCAATGTTCTAGTCTGCTGTACCTCAATTATCTTTTCAGATAATGACTCTGTCATGCAGGGTTTTGTTTCTTCCTCTCAAGCTTTGTGTCACTTGCCAATTTGATAAGCATGCTATTTATGCCTTTAGACACATAATTAATAAAATTAGAATAGGTGAGAAGACAGATACCTGGTCCACTCCACTATAGACTTCCCTCCAGGTTGGCATAGAGCCGTGAATGTGCTTCGCACAGTGCTTGTCACACAGTAGGTGCCTAATAAATGTTTATTAACTAACTGAATGGTTGATTAATGACTGTCTTTTGGGTCTGGTTAATATTAACTAGCTAATAACAATACTAACATTTACAGAACACTTTAAGTTTTGCAAAGCGCTTTACATTTCTTATCCCATTTGATCCTCACAATAACCCTGAGAGGTAGGTGCTAATATTGTCCCCTTTTTACATATAGGAAAACTGAGTCTGAGAATTAAGTGACTTGCCTACCATCCCACAGCTAATAAGTGTCTGAGGCAAGATTTTGATTCACATCTTCCTAACGCTAAGACCCGTGTTCTATCCGTTTTCACTGCCACAGTTGACTAGTCAACAATTTCTCAGTCCACCGAACTGACTAGTCCATATTTTTTCATTTGGTATGTTAGTATGAGATACTTTATCAAATGTTTTGCTAAAATTTAGTTAAACTATGTCATTCACCCCATTTTTTGAGGGGAGGGTGAGAGGTTGTCTGGGTATGGGTTTCACTAAGTTATCAACATTCATTAAGTGCTTACTATGTACCAGGCACTGTAGTAAATGTTGGGAATATAAAAAGAAAGACAGTCTCTGCCCTCAAAGAGCTTACTTGCTAATGGGGGAAGACAATACATGAAAGGAAGCTGAAAAGATTCAGGGTAGGGTGGGAGAGAGAAGGCAATCCCTTCTTCAAATCCCTCCACCATTGTAGATCAATAATTCATTTATACTCTATAATCTTAATAGAGCATCTTGGGGTCACTGAAAGGTTAAGTGTGTGCATAAGAGGCAAGACTTGAACCCAAGATTTCCTTTCTTTAAGGTTTGCCCTTTGCTTATTATACCAGGCTGGCCTGATTTGCCAGTCTAATATCAAAAAAGGAAATGAGATTTGTCTGGCATGACCTATTTTTCATAAAGCTGTGCAAAGTCTTTGTGATCATCCCTTCCTTTTCCATATGTTCAATAACCATCCTTTAATTTTACTTTCTAAATGTTTGCCTGGAATGGAAATCCAACTCAGCAACCTATAGTTTGCAGACTTCACTTTATTCTCTTTATTAAAAATTGGTGCCACTTTTGCTCTTTTCCAGTCCTGTGGCATCTTTTTTTCTTACATCATCTTCTCAAAAATCACTGATAGCGACTCAATAACCACATCCACCAATACTTTCTTTAGTCTGGGATTTAATTCATCTAGGTCTGGTGACAAACTCATCAAAGGCAGCTCAGACGAGAATGCTGCTTATTAGCCATTTTCATTCTGTCCTTTTCAGCACAAAGATTATCCTCCTTGGTAGATAAGACATTTCCCTAGGGGAGGTCTTCCCTTTCACAATCCTGATAAACATTATGCAAATAAAATGGTTAAAATGTCCATACCCTTTAATCCAGAGATTACATTGCTAGGCACATGCTCCTAGCCTCTATACATAGCATATCTCCCTACCTCTATACCCAGCCCCTAGCATATACTCCTAAGGGTCATTGAAAAAAAAAGAAGGCTCCATATACATCAAAATATTTATAGTAGAACTTTTTGTGCAACAAAGAACTGGAAACAAAAGAGAAGCCCACTGGCTGGAGACTGGCTAAAGAAACTGTGGTACAAAAATGAAATGGAAAATTACTGTGCTGTAAGAAATGACCAATGTGATGAATATAGGGAAGCATGGAAAGACTCATATGAACTGATTCAAACTAAAGTAAGCACAGCCAAGAAAACAATACATACAAAGACTACAACAATGCAAATAGAAAGAACACCTGTGGAACAATTGAAAAAGAATGTTGCAAAATTACACAGAACAAGGTTGGCTTCAAAGAAGAAATATAAGAAAATACCATCCCCTTTTCCTTGCAGAGATGGAGGGCGTGGAACATGAGATCCTAGGGTGTGGAACGTCATATATAATAGGTTTTAAAAAAACATTTTGATTGGTTTCACTGAATTTTTTTCTTTTGTTTTAAAAATATTTGTTATAAGGAGTAGTTCTTGGGCTGAGGAGAGGAGTGAGGCAGAGAGGTGCATTAGAAAATATAGGTGAAACAAAAGCAAAAGACATCAATTTAAAAAAAA
>JAQQSZ010001911.1:0-14923 GCA_028646595.1 Phalanger gymnotis | reverse complement strand
ACAGAGGTGGATTATTAGAGTTCGTCACTATTACAGCAAGAGAATCTAGTGGGAGGGCTCAAGCAAACCAGGCGGCTTCTCACGTACATTAATTGGGTGGTCGTTTCAAAAAATGTCAGAGAGACGCATAAATAAATACAATTAGATTCAGACTGCGTTTTGCAGCTGGTTGCTACAGAGGGTTCCTGGGCAACATCCACGGAAAGGCCCCAACAGCAGGAGTTCAGTTGTAAGCAGCAGGACACTTGGTCTTGCTGTTAGCTCATGAATAAAATGACCTTCCTATAATGACCTGGAGTCTAAGATAATTTTTTTTTTATTACTTTTGCCTTTCAGAATGTCCACAACTAGGGAGTCCAGTCCTGAAAGATATATAGAACAATTTTGAAAGTATACATTTGGCAAAATTAAATTTTATACAAACCCATCCAGCTCTAGCATTCATTTTCAAATAAGTTTAGAGTTTGAAAGATGAGAAAAGGTAGCTTATGAAACATTTGTTACAAGGGAACTCTTCACATCAAGATAAAAAGACAGCTCTTATGAGGAACTGTGTAACATCTGGACATAATCAGACCTGAGAACAAGTAAAATGAAGGCTTCAGATCATTTCCAGAAATTACCCTGGAGACACCCGAGGTGTTTCATAGACAAGTACTCAAGGCCAGTCCATCAAATAAGACGTTTCCTCTCCATGTGGTTAGGCAAATGCTGCGTGGTTCAGCTACTCGAGAAGTCCATGATCTCTCAGTAGTTTGTTAAGTCTTTCAATTTCTTGTTCCTGTTTCAAAAAAAAAGATCGACTTTATATTCTGAATATTCCTGATGCTCATAGGTCTAGTTACTGTTGAGGCTGTCAGTCACCTATCTTACTTAAAGCTGTCATTTGTCTTACCTTCTCAGTGCAGCTAAATTCAAGATGTTGGATTTTTGTGGCCAGTTGATGATTAATCAGTTTCAGCCTTGAGAGTTGTCGTTCAGAACGTGTCTTGACTGAAATAATTATGCCTAAAAATAATTCAGAGGGCCAGATTGTGACGTTGGGTATTAACATAATGAGTCCATTATACTTGATTTCTGATTTACAGAGTACTCTTTATACATCATCTCATCAACCCTGTGAGGTAGACAGGGCATTTAAAAAATGAACCACCAATTCGGAGAATTCAAGACACATGCCCTTTATGATCCAGGGCACAACTCGTAAGACACAAACTCAGGGGGTCTGACACTCCTGCAACCTCACCACAATTCCACCATCTACACAGACTCACAGATGTGTACTGTGGGCTAACACAATGTATTTGTTTAGGAGTTTCATTTTGTCTAGTCATTAATATTTACTTAGAGCAGGGCTGTCCAACCTTAGGTTTTTATTGAAACAATAGAAAATATATTTTGATTTGCCATTTTATTGAGAGCTTTTCTGTAGCTCGGCTTTGTTTACTGAAGCATTTATGTAAATTTCTGTGCTTGTAGGTGGACGGCATAAATTGCACCTTGGGCCGCATTTTGGATAGCCCTGACTTAGAGGAATGGAAACTCAGAGTGTCTGGCTTGAGGTTTTGAGTTGACCAGATGAAACTTGTGCAAGAATATGTTTAGTGTCCAATATGAATTCATCTGCTGTTTCTTGTAGGGTATAAGAGATTGTGAAACTATATCATTGATAGATCAGCAAGCAAGGCCTAAAAGCACATGAACATAGTAGTCTGATGTTTCATCAACCCAAGAATGTAAACCAGTGGAGAAAAGGACTCCCTATTCCCCAACAACTGGGAAATCTGGAGAGCTGGTTGGCAGAAAATAAATTTAAACAAATGGCTTACATTGTATACCTCAGTAAACTCCAAATGAATTCTGGGGTTCAAACATAAAAAGGACAAACATGAAAACATAGATCATAACAAATGTAGAGAACAGAACATAGTAGGTAGCTTTCACAACTGTGGTTATTGGGAGAATCCATGACCAAACAGAGGGTGGTAGGTCACGTCACCAAAGACAAAGTAGACAATTTTGACTGCATACAATTTTAGAAGCTCTTGCACAAATGATATCAATGAAATTTTGGGTAAGAAAAGATGCCAGTCAGTGGGGAAGATCTTTGCATTAAACATCTGTGATGAAAGACTATATCCAAGATATATAGGGAATCAACACAAATATATGACTTGATATATTTCACAAGAGATGGTGATCAAAGGGTATGACCAAGAAGTTTCCAAAAGAATAAAATTAAACTAACAACAATAATGTAGAAAAAATGTGCCAAGCCATTAAAAAGAAGAATGTCCCATTAAAACAATTGATTTATTATCTTATGCGTCAAACGTAACAAGTCTTATCAAAAAATAAGAGACTGAAATAGTTGTTGGAATAGCTGTGGGAAGACAGACACAAATAACAGTGGCATTGAATTGGCCCAGTTCTGGAAAACAACTTGGAAGAATGCAAAGTTACAAAGTTCATACTTGACCCAACTCCAGGGCAGATATTGTAAGGAAGTCAGAAAGAAAGGTCCCCCAACAACAACTACAAAAAAAGCAGCTAGGTGGTATAGTGGAAAGTGTGTAGGACTTGGAGCCAGAATAGACCTGAGTTCAAATCCTGCCTCAACCGCTTCCTAGCTGTGTGACTTTGGGGCTAGCTACCTAACCTCTCTCAGCCTAAAAGCAGAAAACCCCACTACATTCTTCATTTCAAGTTGCAAAAATCCAACGGCGGAAGCCACATGTCTGTGCTGACTGAATACACTACAAACTGATGTCTAATTTCAGCTGGGGCCTTTACTGCATTGACCAATTCTACTTTTCCCAATTGACCCCTATTCCCTATAGCAGATGTTCCTCAAGCCGCTGATGCTGACTCTCTTTCCCTTCTCATCTGACCTTGCCTCATACTTCACTGAAAAACCTGAGGCTGCCATGAGCTGCTTCTCTTCCCTGATTCACCTCAACATTCCCTTACCCTGTGCTTTGCTCCAGTCTCAGAGGAGGTGATCCTTGCAATACCAATGCCTGTACTTGTGCCCCTGACTACATCCCCTCCTGTCACCAGGAGCTATTCCTTTTATCATTTCATCTCCCCAATTTTCAATCTCTTATAAGCAGGCTTTTCTCTGGCTGTCTGTAAACATACCTACATCTCCCTGTCCCTCAAAAATCTCCACATGACTCTACTGTCCCCTAAAACTGTCACCCTATCTGTCTCCTTCATTTCATGGCCAAACTCCTAGAAAAATCTTTTTATACAAGACATATATTTTCACCTCCATTTCACACTCTTCTGTCCTCACCATTCATCCAAAACTGCTTTGCCCAAAGCAAGTAATTATCAGTTATATGCTAAATCTAAGATCTTTTCTTGGTCTTCATCCTTAACTTTTCAAAGTAGAGTCAAAGAAAATTTAATTTTTTTAAATTAAATTTTACTTTTTTTCAATAAAAAGTCTCTTATGTCCTTTTTACCTCCCTCTACCTATTGGGGAAAAAAGAAAAAGAAAAGCAAGAACCTTGTAACAAATACGCATGATCAGCTAACACAAATTTCTACATTGGCCATCTGCAAATATATGTCTCAATCTGTAGCCTGAGTCCATCAACTCTGTGCAAGGGGATGGGCAGCAGGCTTCAACCTGACTCTTCTGGAATTTGCAAATTATGCAATGACTAACTATATATTGGTTGGCCAAATACAGTTGGTCATTCATTGACCAGAATTCTTAAGTCTTTCAAAGTTTTGTGTTTCTAAATTTCATATTATATAAAATTATATAAAGTTTCATGTTATATGTTCTGGTTTTTCTCACTTTAGTCTGAATCAGTTCATACAAGTCTTCCCAAGTTTCTCTGAAACCATCTCCTTCACCGTTTCTTACAGAACAATATATTCCGTTACATTCATATACTGTAATTGGTTCATCTATTTCCCAATTTATGGGCAACTCCTTCCTCCCTCCCCTCCTTAGTTTCCAGTTCTTTGCCTGCATAGGAAAATAAAAAGCTCTTATAAATAATTTTGTACATATCGGACATTTTTTATCTTTGATCTTTTTGGCGGTATGCACTGTCATTGGTATGCAAAGTTAAGTAACAGGGGAGGGGGACCATATCAAATAGCCTTCTAGAATGGCTGGATCAGTTCACAATTGCACTAGTGATGCATTAATGTACTCTTTCCCCATGTCTCCACCAGCTTTTGTCATTCTCCTCTTTTGTTCAAGTCTGCCAGTCTAGTGGGTGTAAGGTGGAACCTCAGCGATGCTTTTATTTTTCATTTCTAACATTTAGGGATTCAGAGCACTTTTCTTCCCAATCTCCAGATGGATTTCCATCTTACAGTAGAGACAGTGTTGGGCTTGGAGTTAAGAAGACTTGAGTTCAAATCTTGTCTCACACACTAGCTATGTAATCCAGTGCTTAAGCATAGTACCTGGCAGTGTGGTTAATAATTGCTTATTGACTTGACATGTTGATGGGATAGGGTCAAAGGGGCCATCTCCATTTGTCCTGACCTGTATCTGGCCAGTGGACCAAGAGAGCTCTGGAGGAGAAAGTGAGGCTGGTGACTTTGCATAGCCCTCCCTCACTTAAATCCAATTCATTTGCAGGTCATGGCACCATCTCTCTGATGTTATGATCCTCTTTAAGAATGAAGGACAAAGTACAACCTGTGAAGAACTCTGTAGTGGAAAACAGTTTGTTTCAAATTGAACATGGAAAGGATAATGAGAATGGAATCCAAATTGCTTTAAGCTGACAAGGAAAGGGGAGGGAGAAATCGATTACATATCCACTCAGCTAGCTACCAGGTAGAGCAGCTGCAATGCAGGAAGAGGAGCCACAGAAATGATCAGAAATGACTAGGAAATGAAAATTTGAGAAAGGCCCATCAAGACACATGTATAGTTTGGATAACAGACAAGGGGAACTAGAGGTGAATAGAAAGTGGCACATTTGCCCTCCTAGGCCATGGGGCGTCACTGGCCCAATGACAAGATAGGGTTCTGAAAAGGTGTATTTTATTTAAAAGGAACAAGATATGCCTTATTCAAAGGACATTATATTATTCAAAAGGTAAAGGAGACAGTGTTTGGATTAGCATCCTATGGTAAGAATATACCTATTTATGAGGAAATCTAGGAATCTGAGGGAGAAAGCATGGCAAAAAGCTTTTGGGTAAAGGTCAATGGATGAAGGAACAAGTAATCTTGTCTTCAGCCTATACTACAGACCACCTAGGCAGAAAGAGGAAATAGAGCAGTAGTTTGGGAAATATCACAAGCCTGGCAAGGAGGCATGGCATAGCGACGATGGGAGACTTTATTATTCAGACATCTGCTGGGCTGTTCCCTCTGTCTGAAGAACAGCAGTTAATTTCTTTCCTTGCATTAGTTATCATTCATTCTTTAAAAGGTGAGAGAACCAGAGAGGAGAATTTCTGTTCTGGAACTGATTTTCACCAACAAAACAAAGTGCCTACTGTATGCCAGGCATTGTGCAAAGTGCTGAGGATACAAATACTAAAAAGAAAGACAGTGCCTTGCCTCAAGGAGCTTACAGTCCAACACACAAAAGAAAGCTGAAAGTGTGGGTGGGATGGGGAAGTACCTGGTACAGGGGCATGGTGGAGAAGTCAAAGGAGTCCAAAATGAGTGCAGCTGGAAAAGACAAGGAACTGGCTGCTAGGGCAGAAATGATGAGGACCTCTGGAGGAAACACCCACTTCATGTTAGAGTTTGTGACAGAAGAGAGGAGAGCCTGGAATAGTCTGATGGGCACCCTAGATTTGGTAAGAGCAGATTCCAAGTGGTTTAGAGAAAGAATAAGTAGGATCCCCCTTTCTACAGGGGAAGTCAGCCCTGGAGGAATAGGAAGCTATGAAGTATGAAATTCTGAAGAACCAAAAGAAAGCATCTCAATGAGAAGGAGAAAAAACAGTTGTTGGAATAGATTGATGTGGAATTACAGGGAGCTCACCAAATCACTTAGATTTTTAAGACATATAGATGATGGAAGGAAAAGCAAGGGAAGAAGATGAACATTGCTTGAGGTTGGATGGAATGGTGATAAGTGAGAACAGAAAGAAGGTGGTGCTTTACTTTTCTTCTGTTTTCTCTGCCAAGAAGAATGACCTTAGCACAGGTAAGGAAAAAGGACAAAAATGACTAATAGGGCATCTATAGCAAAGACAATTTGTCGTTGAGTCATTTCAGTTATTTTTGACTCTGTGAGCTCATTTGGGGTTTTCTTGGTGAAGATACTAGTGTGGTTTGCCATTTTCTTCTATTCATTTTACAGATGAAGAAACTGAAGCAAAAAGGTTAAATGACTTGCCCAGGATCACAGAGCTAGTAAGTGTCTGAGATTAGATTTGAACTCAAGAAGATGACTCTGTTTGACTCCAGGCCCAGCATTCTATCTACTCTACCACCTAGCAGCCATCAAGGGAAATCAGGAGGATAGTTTAGGATCTGTTGGTGTGTTGATGTGTTCAAGTCATCAGGCCTAGATGACCTGTGTCATGGGACAGTCAAAGAAAAGGCAGATGTGATCGTTGAGCCACTTGCCAGTGATTTTGAAAAATCAAAGAAGATAAGAGAGGTATTTTAAGACCAGGGAAGGGCAAATGTCCCCATATTTAAAAAAAAAGGGAAGAGAATTGAATTCTGAAAACTACAGTCCCATGAGCTTGCTTTCAATTCTCCTGAAAAAATTCCAGGATTCATCGAAAGGATGACTGTTGAACATCTAGAAAATACAGTGATTACAAAAGGCCAAATTGGTCAAGAGCAGGTCATGCCAGACAAACTAATTGATAGAGATTTAGGGATAGTTATCAGTCATTAAAAGTTCGACATCCACGTGGAAGGTGGTTTCCAGTAGAATTCCCCAGGGATTTATGCTTGGCCCTGTTTGCTTCATGTTTTTTAGTGATAACTTGGAAACTTAGCCATGCTAATAATTGAATCTTCAGATGACACCAAACTGTGAGGCATGGCTAATGCTCTGGATGAGAGAGACTGGAGGGCAGAGGAAGGCAAACAGAAGCTCATAATCATGCTATATGAAGATCGGAGGAGAGAGCTGTAGTATTTAGCCTGGAGAAGAGATGACTTGGAGAAACATAGAGCTCGTCTTCCAGTATTTGAAGACGGTCAGCTTCAAAAAGAAATTCGAATTGACTTGTTCTGCTTGGTCCTAGCAGGTAGAACCAAGAACAGGGGATGGGACCTGCGAAGGGTGGAATCAGGGCTCTAGGCCTCTCTTATTTGTTGTTCTAGAAAGCATAGCCTCATTGCAAAACCCCATGGATGTACTAGGCATTATAAGTAGGAAGAAACTATGGGAAAATGTGTTCCTATAGGAAAGAATACTTTCTCAAGGCTAGATAATGGAAACCACCTGCTTAACATATAATATGTGTTCTGAGAATATTCCAATAACCATGCCTAGTTCAATCTCCTAACTCTATACTTGTCTCTCTTGGGAACTGCTACTCTCCATGTTGTAACTCTGTGCCACCCCCACTTTATTCTTTGTCTCCCTGTCTCAGTTGTAAGACCATAAATCAGGTAGCCATATTTCCCATTGTCAGAGAACATGACTGTGACACCTTGGTTGGTGTCCTCATGGACACAAATAATAAAAATGCCTTAGCTAAGCCATGAGAAATTCAGAGCACTGGGTTAATTCTTCCATAGAAGAAAATTTAGGCTTGCTATAAAGAAAAACTTCCTACCAGTTTGAGCTGTCCAAAAGTGGAATGGGATGATTTGGCAGGTAGCCATTCTTTCTCTCTAGAAATCTTCAAAATACCATTTATTGGCTGGGTTACAGACTGTATTTTTCTTCAAATATGAGTTTAACTTTGATATCTCTGGGATTTTATGACTGTACATGTATCCATAAGCTTTTTACTGTTATTTACTGGTGGTTTAAGGTATTTACTGGTTTTTAATTCCCAAGTGAAACGCAGCATGACAGAGCTGGCCTTGGGGCTGGGAAGTCCTGGGTTCAGGTCTCACTTCTGATGTACCCTAGACTGTGACGCTGGCCAGGCCACTTAATCTCTTAGTGCCCCAGACAATGCTGCAGGACTTTCAGTTGCAAAAACAGGCTCTGATCTGCTTTGGTAGAGGGAGTTTCTTTACTGGCCATGGAATCACAGTCTGGTCAGTTAAAAATCCCTCTTCTGTATCCTTCCTCCCTTCCCCAAGACCAGAACCTATGGATATTGACTCTAACCAAATAGTAACTAAATCTTCCCATTTATTTCCATGACCTGTCATGAACTTCTTTCTTACAGAAGAGATTCAGGTATGGGTTAGACTAAATGGGCTCTGAGGTGCCATCACATTGAGATTCTCAGAGGACACGAAGGGGTCCTCCCTTATACACAGGTCCAATTGATACTGAGCCTTTTCCCTTCAAAAAGTCTAAACTCTATTCCCAGTGTTTTCCAAGTCACATCATCCTCACTTTCCCAGATTATCCACAGCTAAATTCATCAAACCAATGGAGAAAAGGAATTATTCTGGGAAAAGCCTCCCTGTGCAATATAACCCTACAAGAAGGGAATCTCCACATATATCAAGGAGGCAAGGAAGCTATTAGGTCAGGTAGAAAGGAACAAGTTACCGATATATTCTCATTTATATAAACTCATTTACATTCCTGTGGCTGAAGGATGGAAGTTATGGATAATGACCTAGAGAGGACAGAGAAATGGACAATGGGTATACACAGACTACAGTATGTTACCAAAGATGATTTGTGCACAGGAAGTGATGTAAAAGATATAATCAAGGGTCCATATGGACAGAAAGGACAGGCTGGTCATCATATGACCAGACAGAGGGATAACAGGTAACCCAAGTGCTACACTGTGGGCCTGGAGTCAGGAAGATCTGAATTAAATGTGGCCTCAGACAGTTGCTAGCTGTGTCACCCTGGGCATGTCACTTAATTTCTCCCTGCCTCAGGTTCCTCATTTGTGAAATGAGAATAATTGTAGCACTGACCTCACCTGGTTGTTGTGAGGATCAGATGAGATATATATGTGAAGGGGTTTGCAAATCTTAAGGTACTATATAAATGTGATTATTTTTGTTGTCATATTGAAAGATCAAGAGAAAGATGTTCAGCATATCGAAAAGATTAAATTCAATTTGAGTCAACTAGCACTAGGTGCCTGCTATGTGCTAAGTGTTGGGAATAGAAAAACAAAAGCAAAAAACAGGCCCTGCTCTCGAGGAACATATGTCCTACTTGGGGAGTGGAGGGTGGGATGTAAAGAAGATACAACATTTAAACAGATAAACATAAGATAGTTTGAGGTCTATTTCTCTATATCAATATATCTCTCTTGTATCAATTTTATATACAGTTACATGTGCACATGTTATTTCTCCCAATAGAATGTAAGCTCTTTGAGGGCAGCCGTTATTCCCATTGTATCCTCAGCACTTCACGTATATGGTGCTTAGTAAATGTTGGTTTTGACTGATTGAGGGAGAAAGGATTAACAACTGGGGCCAATAGAGGAGGCTGTCCTGGGGAGGTGGCATTTGACTTGAGCTTTTAAGGAAGCTTTGAATGCTGAGAGGTGGAGGCCATGGAGGAAATGGATTTCATACATATAGACACACACACATATACATATATGTGTTGTATGTACATACACACACATATATACACCCATGTTATATGTATGTATATGTGTGTACATATATAGGACAGTCTTTGTAAAGGCACAGAAATGTTGCATGAAATGTATAAGTCAGGGAATAGCAAGTAGACCAGTCTGGTGGAAAAACATCAATAAGGATCACTCAGGATAAGAAGGCAGGGGAAGATTACACTCTGTACCAGGAGAATAAGTGTTACATCAGTGAGATCATGTAAACACCAAAGTACAAAAGCATTAGCCTTAGAATGAATCATTAGAATTTCCTATCTTCTAAGTGCAAGGGGAAGCCGTATTTCCCATCAAAGTGCATATGACAATACCAACATGGAGCCACAGGAGAAGCCATGACAGGACATTTGATCTTTCCACCTCATTTGGGTGCTGAATTCCTTAGGAGCAGAAAAGACCATAATAGACGAAGTAGGGGGAGGGAGAGGGAGAGAGGGAAAGATGTTTGAGCACATACCTTATGCCCACTCTAACCCCACCCAATACAATGTAATCTCATTGAGTGCTAAGGAAAGACCAATATGAGGAGTTCAGAGAAGTACCAGAAGATTTTTATAAACTGATGCAGAGTGAAATGAACTGAACAACAGATACGTTACACTAAAGAGTGTAATGTACAGAATGAAAAAAGAAGTAGAACTTGGATTAATTGTATCAACCAATCTTGGTCCTGGAAAATAGATATTGAAATATATCTTCTCAGTAATGAGGCGGGGAGCAGTACTGTATTGGTTATTTTTACTTGTTATAAGGGAGTGGTGGTGTCATTTTGACTTGTATATGAGTGAGAGTATCTATAAAAATAAATAATAATGATGTTAAAAATTGTAATAGCTAGCATTTATATCCTGCTTTAAGGCCTGCAAAGCTTTTTATAAATATTATCAGTTTTCATCCTCACAACAACCCAGGGAGGTAGGTTCTATTATTATCCCCATTTTATAGATGAGGAAACTGAGGCAGGCAAAGGTTAAGTGACTTGCCCAGGTTCACACAATTAGTAGGATTTGAACTCAGGTTTTTCTTACTCCATGTGTAAAGTCTAATAAGTGCCACTTACCTGAAATTATTGTGTTGTAAGAATAAAAGACATCAATAAATTGAATTCTTTAAAAAGAAAGATAAGCTTCTTGAGGGCAGACACTCCTTGTTGTTGGTCTTTGTGTTCCCACCACCAAGCAAGGTGTAGTCTAAAGTATGCACTTGGTAAATGTTTGTTAGATTGGAACCCAAAATTGCCTAGTGCCTTACAGAATGAATACACAGTTCATGGAGGACCTGCCAGTACTGGGACTTACCATTGATGATCCTGGCCACCCGCCAAAGTCGGAGAAGGATCAATAAGCCGAGGGCTTCAAAGGCATGCTCTTGGAACAAAAGGACAATATCCAGGACAAAAGAGATAATCACAATAACAGCATCCAAGATTTCAAATTTGTGGTAGAAGAATTCCATGCGGAAGACATATAATTTTAATGCAACTTCTATCATGAAGAAGGTCAGGATGGCGATGCTCAAATAGTGGAACACCTAGAACAGGCAGGGAGCCAAAAGTTAAATTATACCTACTCTGTGCATCACATCATCATTATCATCACCGTCACGTCATCATCATCATCATCATCACTAGTCTCCCTCCTTATCTCCTCCCACTGGTTTCCTTTAAATCATAATTAGAATCCTGTCTTCTTGTTTTTTTTTGGTTTTTGTTAGGGCAATTGGGGTTAAGTAACTTGCCCAAGGTCACACAGCTAGCACATGTGTCAAGTGTCTGAGGCTGGATTTAAACTCAGGTCCTCCTGACTCCAGGGCCAGTGTTCTACTCACTGCGCCACCTAGAATCCTGTCTTCTATAGAAAGCCTTTCCTAACCCCTCTTAGTTCCAGTGCCTTCCTTCTCTTAATTATATCTTATTTATCAAATATTGAGCTTGTTTTTGCATAGTTCTTCACTTATGAGCTCTCTGAGGGCAGGCACTGTCTTTTGCCTATTTTTTAATCCCTAGAGTTTAGTACAGCTCCTGGCACACAGTAGCCACTTAATAAATCTTCACTGACTAACTACCTTATGAGGTTATGAAAAGCAAATGAGATAACATATATGAAATGCTTTGTCAACCTTAAAGTGTCAAATAAGTGCTGTTTTTATCAACTAATGTTATTCAAAACAATTTCGGAAATTTCTGTTGAGTTGCTATGGCTGAAAAGTCCATCATCCCTCAATCAACCTGGTGATAAGCCTCTCTGAAATTAGCTAGAGTGAGACACATTGTTGGGAGAATGGGTAACTAAGTTTCCCTACATAAATGCAATGGGATATTACTGTGCCTAAGAAAATGATGAATTTAAAGAATTCAGAGATACAGAACAAGGTAAACAACATACACGATGACTACAGCAATGTAGTCAGTCAACAGGCATTTACTAAACACCTACTATGTGCCAGCCAGTGTGCTAAGCATGGGAGATGCAAAGACCAAAAAATATAAATGGAAAAATTAAAAAAAAACTTAAATTGAGCCATCTTTAATTATAATGACCAAGCTTAGTCTCTGCAGAAGAGTGGAAAAAATTGACTTCCCTCTCTTCTTTGCAGAGGTAGGAGGTTTTGAATGTGGTTGTAACAACAACACCACCAGCACATAGGAAGGCTGACAGCACAGGTTTTTTGATTTGTTTTTATGAGGAGAGCAACTTTAAGGGGTTAACAATCTCACTTTAAACATATATATATATCATTCACTTAGTTCAGGGGAAAACCCAGCACCCTGAACTTCAGAGAGAATACAAACAGAAATTACAAATAAAAACAATATAAACAGATCAACATTTCTGTGTAACCAAATCACAATGTACATAGTTACCAGAGAAGCACCAACATCTGGGTTTTCCAAAGCCAGGGGGCTCCTAACAATGGCTGCCCTCATCTAGTCAGATCACAAGACACTCTTTTAGTGAGTGAGAGCCCCGAACAGAAGGCTAACCTCTGAGTTTATACACCCTTCTTAGGGCCTGAAGGCTTCATACCTAGTTAGCAAAAGGGTGTGGGCTTGGGGCTTTGCACCTAGCACAACTTAATCAAAGGCACATGATTACTTCAGAATTCTAAAAAAACAGTAAAGAAGTCCCACCCTGATTACCATTACAGTGGTACATATACTATTGTATTTGATGGAGTACATATGCTATTATATATGATTGATGTGTTGGTTGGTTTTGTTGAACTTGGTTTTTTTTCCCCGTTTTTCTTTTAAAAATTTTTTTTCCTAAAAGTGATGTTGGCTGACAGGAGAGTAAAGAGTGATATGTTTGGAAATAAAAGAAATAATTTTAAAAAAACCAAAAGAAATTAGCTAGGCTGGTCTCAGAAGACAGATATACAGTTGCTTTCAAAAGCCCTGGGTCAGCTTCTCACCACTTTGAAGAACCAGAGAAGGGAGATTAGGGGCGATTTTCCTCTTACTTTAAACCCTGGTCTAGCCCTGATCTAGCTAGTGATGGAAATCCCAAGTACTCCACTCAACAACCTGTATGACCACTGGGAAACTTCTATGTCTGCTTCCTTCTGTTGATAAAATGAACTGTCACGCTCTGTGCATCTCCAGAGAGACTCTCACTTTAAGGTAAAAGGAATACCCAATGTTATTTTAAGGCTTCCTCTAAGCACAAGTCCCACCTTCTTTCGACATTCATCACCTCCCTTCAGACTCAGCATAAAAGGTACTTCCTCTAGGAAACCCCCTCTTCCATCTCCATCTATCTTGACCTCTTTCATTCTGCATCTTCTTGGCTACTTAGATGATCAAGTTGGGAGCTCTCAGTTTTATGCTGCATGGCTATTTATTTTTATGTTCTTGCCTATGTTGTTTGGGGTGCCCACTGTAAACAAATTTTTCCTTTCCATTGAAGACAGTGTAGAACTGTATTAGTAGTAGTGGTGGTGGGAGTAGTAGTAGCAGTAGTTATAATAGTAGCAGTATTAATACTAGTAGTGATGGTAATAGCAATAGTAGTTGTAATAGAAGTAGTATTAACAGTAGTAGTAGTAGTAGGCGTGGTGGTGTTGGTGGTGTTGGTAATAGCAGTAGTAACAGTAGTAGCAGTTGTAGTAGTAACAGTAATAGTGGCAGTAATAGTAACAGTAACAGTAACAGCAGTAGTAGCGGTGGTGTTGGTTGGTATTGGTACTGGTAATAGCAGTAGAAACAGTAGTTGTAGTAGTAACAGTAATAGTGGCAGGAATAGTAACAGTAACGGTAATAGCTGCAGTACTAGTAGACTAATAATTGTAATTGTAGCAGTAGGAGCAACAACAGTAACAGCAATATTAGCAATGTCACAATAGTAGCAATAGTAATAGTAATAGTAATAGTAATAGTAATAGTAATAGTAATAGTAATAGTGGTAGTGGTGATGGTAATTGTTAGAGAACCTGTGTTTAATTCTACTCTCTGGTGCTCGTTACTTGTGTGACCTTGAGCAAATCACTTACCCCTCCTTGGACCTCCATCTCCTAAATCTGTACAATGGGTGGGTGAGGGAAGACGATTGGACTACATAAGAGTTGTACAGACTTCTGGATGTGTTGCTTCCCCCATTAGACTGGGAGTTTCTTGACAGCAGGGACCATGTTTACCTCTCTTTGTATCCACAGTGTTTAGCAGCATGCAAGGCATACAGTAGGCACTTAACAGAAGTGCTTGGTTTATTTGATGAGGTCTCTTCTGGCTCTAGTTCTATGATCTGTTATAGCCTGCTGCTTATTTTTTTTAAAGATGCTTGAGGTCAGGGGCTGTTTCATTTCTGTCTTTCTGTCCCCAGTACCCTAGTACCCTGCACATTTGAAGAAAGGGAGAGGGGCTGGACCCATATAGGGAACTCCCAGGTGGGCAAACTCCCTCTACCAATGCAGGTTGACACCTTTTCTGCAACTCACAGACTTAGGGAATATCCCAGAGCACTGAGAGGTTAAGGGGCTTGGCCATGGTCACACAGCCAGTACATGTCAGAAGACATTCTTAAACCTAGTCTCCCTGGATTGGAGGCTGGTTCTGTGTCCACTATATTCATCAGATACATAGTAGGTGCTTTAAAAAAGTTTGTTGAATTGAGAATCAAAGAAAGAGCAGGCTGACATGCCAAGCCAGGATGGTGGCTATCCTCACAACTCTAAAGGGAATCATGGGATGAGAAACTGGGACTTTAGAGACAAGAATTGTGCT
>JAQQSZ010001910.1:0-14923 GCA_028646595.1 Phalanger gymnotis | reverse complement strand
TTCTCAATTGGGGAATAACTTGTATTCCTATATATTTGGTTCAGTTCCCAGTATATTTTGGAAATGAGGCCTTTATCAGAGGTACTAGTTGTAAAGATTTTCTCCCCAATTTTCTGCCTCCCTCCTAATCTTTGTTGCATTGGCTTTTCAGATTCACTTTTTTAGAGGTATATGACAGAACTTATGAGAGAGCTCTGGTAAGACACAGTTTTCTTGTGGCCATCTTAGCTCTGCCTCCCTCAAAGTTCTTTTTAAAATTTCAATGATAATTATCATTATCTTCTCATGATTTTTCAATGGTGTTCAAAGAGAAGTTATCCTGGAACAATGATCCTACTGTTGTGCATTTGTCCTTAATGTTCTATTAAGTTTTACAGAGGTAAATAAATGACTGCTTTTGTAATTGAGAGAAAATGTGATGATATCAAATCTTCTTCTGGAGATTCATTAAAAGCCTCTTGGGTCCAAGAAGAGATAACATGTTGTGGATGACATGGACTGCACCACACCACTCTGACCTGCCCCCTCCCCGAATTTTCAGTTTTTCCAATAATTTTTAATATTTTATAAGGTTTATTTCATGTAGTATGGTGATTATGAGCATTTTGAATGATATTTTAGATGAGTTCCTAATTTTTTATGAATTGATTGAAACTGAAAGTTGATAGATCAACCATTTTTTTTCAAATAATTTCAACCCTCCAATCTCACCACCTAAAGAATTATGCACCGAATGGAGAGTACTTACAGATACATCTACCAAAGTCAGAAACCCTGAGAAAGTAAAACTTCTATAAATTAATACTGAAGAAAATTTTAGAGTACTCCAGCACGGCCTCTTACCTACCAGCCTCCAGCAGCAGAAGCACAATCAAACTCAAACCTAATGTTTGAGAACCTTTAAATTCTATGCAGGCCACAGAATAAAGAATGAAAAAAAAATTGAGTTAGGGAAGTCAAATTGGAAAATAAAATTCAAACTACCCTGGATGAGAAATGAGAGAGGAAAAAGTAAAGAAAACATACTTAGAAAAAGATGCAGAAAAATAAAATTAATGAGAGCTAGCCAATGGATGAGAGAAAGGAGAGGAAGTTTTCATACTACCCCATTAACTGAGGGCTAAAGTAGACAAGAGAGTCTGAAATACATAATTAAAGTAAGAAAATAAAGAACAGTTAATCATTTAAATACAATCCAAGAACAAAGAAAAGGGCATGAAAAAGGAATGAGGAAGGGGATATAAGCCAATGGAAATAAATTAGCATTAAACAAATTTAAGGAAAACTAATCTCAGGAATGAAGTACTGACTTAAAAAGTAGGTCTTTTCAAAAGCAATACTAAAGAAACAAATTGAAATCCAGTACTCAGGACTTTAAATATCAATATACTAAAGACTACCACAAAGTGAAAGAGAATTGTACAGTGAATAAGAAAATAAGAGCCTAAAATCTGTAGTTCATAAGAAACCATCTGAAAAGTTAAAGAAGTACAGAATGAAAATGAGAAGGTACGTTTTTTCTTCTTTAATATATTCCTTCCCATCTTTCCCTCGGGTTTAATCTTCTTTTAATTATAAACAGGAATTTTGCCCTTGGCATGACTAACTCATTACTTTCCTCCTCTCTTTTCTTTTTTAATTATTTCTAATTTAAAGTTTTTAAGTAAATAAACATAAATATTTTAAAACATCTTTCTCTTTTCTATTAATCTAATTAAAACTCTAATTTGATTGTTTCTATTACAGTAAGAAAAGATTGTATACTTTCTTTTTAAAATACAGAATTAGGAAATCTTAGTCAAGGAACCAAAAAGCTTAGGGGCACAAGTGACTAGTTTTCATCAGTATAGCTGATAGAAGGGCAAAAAATTGGTGGTCGTAGCTGTCTTCAGTCTCAAAGAGGATCCAAAAGATATTACTGTGTTGGGGTCAATGTGTATTGTGCCCAACTGTGGCTGAATTTGAGCTCACAACGGTCTTCTACAAGTTGTACATAAATACTCCATATGAACATTTGGAATGGAGATGTGTCTAAATTTACAAAATCTTTTGAAATACTGCAATTATGCTCTGCTCGCAGACCACAGTGCCTTCTTTGATGCAGGCACACCATTCTGGATGGTCCTGTGCCAGTGTTGCCCATGTCTCTCAATTGATTCTAAAGTTCTTCAGAGAGACCTTCAGAGTATCCATGTAATGCTTCTTCTGACCTTTGTATGAGAACTTGCCTTGTGTGAGTTCTCCATGAAGTACTTTTTTAGGCAAACACATGTTTGGCATTTGAACAACATGGCCAGCCCATTGGAATTGAGCTCTCTGCAGCAGAATTTGAATGCCAAGGCAGTTCAGCTCAAGAAAGGACCTCATTGTCTACTACCTTATCTTACCAGAATATTTTCAAAATCTTCCTAAGACAATTCAAATGGAAGGGTTTCAATTTCCTAGCAAGATTCTGGTACACACTACAGGTTGCACAGCCATACAGCCATGGGGGCATCACTATGGCTCTGTATACCCTCATTTTGATACATAACTTATTGCCTCTTCTCTCACACTTTCCTTTGGAGCGTCCCAAACGTTGAGCTAGTTGTGGCAATGCATGCACCAACCTCATCCACTATGTGTAGACCCTTGGAAAGCATGCTGCCAAGGTAAGTGAACTTATCCACAACATTCAAAGTTTCTCCATTTGCTGTAAGTGATGGTTCTATGTATGGATAGCATGGTGTTGGCTGGGAGAGAACCTCTGCTTTCTTGGTGTAAATTGTCAGGGTAAAATTAGCACAAGTGTCAGCGAATTGATCCATACTCCACTGCTGTTCAGTATCTGAGGCTGCATTGAATGCACCATTTTCTGCAAACAGAAGGTCACCCTCCCAATTCTTTCTCCACTTTAGACTTGGCTCGCAGCCTTTTCAAGTTAAATAATTTGCAATCAATGCAGTAGCTGACCTTAATGCCATTTTCATTCTTGTTGAATGTGTCTAACAATATCACTGAAAACATCAGGCTAAAAAGCTTGGGAGCAGGCATGCAGCAATTATGCTGACCTCCCTTTTGTATGCCTGTGAAAATTAGATGGTTTACCAGTGCCATGCCAGAAATTTGAACCTTTTCCATTTAAATTCTCATGGTAGGATTCTGAAAAATCACCTGGCAAGATAAGGTTTGGGACAATGGGGTCTTTCTTGAGCTGAACTGCCAAGCATTACAACCCAACTGGGCTTAAGAAGTGAAAAGTTGATTAAGGAAATAGTGCCTAATATTACATTTATAATGAATCAGTTGGGTTCTAAGTAGGTGATTACTTCTACTAGCTGGCTGGCTATCCAGCATACCTGGGTCACAATCCTAGTTCTGACTTTGAATCTGTGGTGTCTGGCCATGTCATCTCACCTATCTAAAACTGTCCCATCATTTGTAAAGACAGGAAAATGAATCGAATTCACACTTCCAAAGGTTACTGCAAAGAAAGTACTTCAGAAAACATAAGACACTATATTAATGTGAATTATTATCATCTTTTTTATGAGCTTACTGTACACAGAACTCAACAAAAAGATGTTGGTTGACACATAGTTTCTCCTTTCCTGCCTGAGGCTAAGGCTATGTCTTCATCGAAGAGTTTGTGTGGTATACTGTTTTGTTTGAGTTGCCACAAAAACTGAAAGAAGGGCATTTCTTTTGAGAGTGAACTGCCCAGATTAATTTGCAATTGCCCATTAATTTGCAATTCATTTACTATTTTCAAACCTAAAAGTAACTTATCGGAAATATCATGCATGAGTTTGATTTTATAAACAATTGGTGGTATTATCAATGTTCAGAATGGAGGGAAATGATGGTGGTGAAGCATAATCTCTACATTTATGGCTTTGTTATATTGCCCATGTTAAACATCATTGGGTGAGCTTCATCATACTCAGCTCATATGTTTGGATACAAAGCAGGCTGAGACACAACAAGGAAAATATTGAAAGATGACCTATTCCTATTTGCATCTTAATATAGGAATCTAATCCTTTTCATGAAAATTCTCAAGAGGAAATAGAAATACCACAGAGAGTGTCTTGGCTAGGCAGATTTAAATGAGCTATTGCGAAGGCACAGAGGATATCCTAATGAAGATATTCCAATGGAAGATTAGACATTTTCTTGCCTGAGAAAGAAACCTTAATAAAGATAGGAAATAAAATTATGACATCACCAAGTACCAAAAGAACATAGCATTCCATATTAATTTGGCCTGTAAATTAATCTACCACCAGTAGGATCAGAAGTATTATAAATATTTGTAACTTCTGAAGTGATCTCCTTTTAGCTGACGTGCTAAGTAGTGGAGAGAAAATCTTTATGCTCGGGCAACTGGTGAATTTCTATTGGGCATTCTGGTAAATGGATTCATAGTTCTGGTGCAATGTATTAACTGGGTCAAGAGGAAGAGACTGCCACCAATTGATCTCATCCTGGTCAGCTTGGCCATCTCCAAAATCAGACTCTCTTCTACAATAATATAGAATTTTTATTTACTTGTTACCTCTATTGATATAACCACCCACACAAGAATAATTGATATCTTCTTGGCACTTACTCACACTTCAAATATTTGTTTAGCCACTACCCCCAACATCTTCTACTTCCTGAAGATCGCCAATTTTTCTAATCCCCCTTTCCTCTGGATAAAATGGAGAATTGACAGGATGGTCTTTGTGCTTCTTTGGGGGCCCCTAATTATCTCTTTGTCTATTGCTTTGCAATAATGGAGAGAATGTATTGTTACTTTGGCAGTTACTTCAGTAGAAGAAAGGAGAATAATGTGTCCCAAGAGGTCCAAGCGGGTAAACATATGTTAGTCATGTTCCAAGTTCTCTTTGGCTTTCTGAGTCTTATTCCTGTTACTCTGTCCACAGTCTCCTCCCTATTCTTTCTTTCCCTTAGGCGGCATACCTGACAGATACAACTCAATGCCACAGGTTCCAGAGACCCAAGCACAGAAGCCCATTTGTGTGCCATGGAAGCTGTGTCTTCCTTCTTCATTGTACTACATGCTTTCTTTGCCAACTACATGACAGAGGAAAAGAGTAAACTGGCTTCCATGTTGAGTATGTCAGTCATGTTGCTCCATACCTTTGGCCACTCAGTGATCCTGATTCTGTGGAACAGCAAGCTGAGGAAAGTTGCCCTGAGGGTGTCATCACTGATAAGATGCTGCCAGAGAGGAAGTCCTTTGCAAGTCCTTTGGTTACCTCTGCAGATCATGCAGAGTTTTCTAGGGGGAAAGAAGTCAGCACGGAGTCCCTAATTAACTTTACCAAGGTCTTTCATTCTTGGTGGTAGCAAGACCACTGAATGCTGATTCAAAACACAGACCTGGACTTAGGACGATTTTGGTCCAATAATCAACATTGTCACTTACTACCTGTGTGACCACAGATAGCTCAATTAAAGTCTGTGACTTTAGAATCCTCATCAGAGCAATAGTGGCAATATGCTGCTGCTGATGGTGATGATGATGATGATGATAAATCCAGCCTAAACCTCAGACATTGAGTCCCAACTTGAACTTTGGGCCAATTGCTGCTGGCTGACCAAGGAATAGGCATCAGGTTTAGAACAAATCAGGTCCAACACACCCAGCCCAGCCCATCCCAGCCATCATCATGCCATATACTTCTGTGTATGTTCCCCTCTCCCCTTTAGGCTCTCTCTGCATCTTGTTCAGCAACAGTGATGTAATCAGCATTAGTACTCTCGCATTCCTGAAAAGGACATTTCTGTCAATTACCCTATGATGCCAGTTGCCATCCCTCTAACTACCTTCACAAAAACACACTTCCTGGTGGCCCTCCCTGTGTGTATTCTCTCCCCCATTATAAAGTAAGCTCCTTGAGGGTAAGGACTGTCTTGATTCTAATGTTTGTCTATATGATGCTTTGCAGAGTTCCTGACATATAGTACTTTTCCCTTTTTAAATGAAATTTTATTTGATTTTCAGATCTACATTGCCTCCCTTCCAATTCACCATGCTTCTCAAATAAGAAATCAAGAAAAATTTGTATAGGTAAGCAAAATAAATTCCTGAATTAGCCATGTACCAAAAATATGTCTAATTCTGTACCCTGAGTTCTTCACCTCTTTCTCAGATGGTGAGCATCATATTCATTCAGTTCCCAGGAATTATAGTTGGTAGTTTTGTTGCTCAGAGTTTCTAAGTCTTTCAGAGTTGTCTTTAAAATATTGCTATTATTAAAGAATACTCTGAATAAATGCTTTTCCATTCATTCCTTTATTCATTATTACTTTCAAAGCAACTTTGAAGTCTATTCTACTCAAGAAGTCTCCCTTCCCTAGAAAGAAGTTTGGATTCCAGAAGCATCATATATAATGAATTCCAAATCCTTCCTGCTCGTCACAAGATTTTGGGTTCTAGGATATGGCCTATGAACTTCTCTCCCAGACCACGTGAAGGCATGTCTGCCTTTGACATGTGTCTCTGCTCCAAGTTGCCATCAACTGTCCCTTATGTGGGGCATGATTATGTGGGGGTGATGAGGTGCCTGGGTGCTTGTACCCCAGTTTCAAGATCACATTTCTCCCTAGCTTCAAAATGCTATCCCTGACAGTTTTCTCCCCAACCCAAGGACACTATGCCTAGTAATAACTCATCATGTGACCCCAGTAAAACAAATTATCTCTCCCTGTTACAAGAAAAAGCTGACCTCTGAAGAAATTCTCTTGTACAACAGGACTATCTTGTAACCATAAAATTATTGCGTACTGATTCTCAAAGTTATCACAGTCAATCCAGAATTCAAGCTATCTTGCTCCAGATTTAACAGATCAAAAGTACACCCTGTAGAAAACCCTTCCCCTCGTTTCCAGTAGTGAATGGCACCTGTGACCAAGGTTGTAAGTTATCACCTAACTAACATATCTGCCAAAGAATCCACTACTTTTCCTATATAAACTTTAGTATCATTCCTGTTAAATAGCAAGTTCCTTAGGGAACTCTGCCCATGAAACTGTAATTGCAATAAACTTTTGCCACCTTGATTTAAAGAATGTTTGAGTCCATGAATTCATTCCAGACAACCCTGCCCAGCACTTAAGTCTTTGAGGGATCCCCTGAACCACTTAAACTGCAACAGATGTAAGGTAGGGAGCTTTCTTCCTCACATCCATGCTACACTCTGGAGAAAAGAAATGGGGCAGAGGAAGCTCCGAAGAAGCAGAGAGGGCAACAAATGGATGGGTAGTTCTCAAATCTCACTTTCACATAAAATGGAAGCAGCAATGGTAGAGTTCCCTAATTGGAGACTGACCCCTTGAGTCTCAGACTATCATCTTGAGTTCTTCGGATGTGATCAGTAAGGTATGAGTGTTCATACATACATTTCATGGGAGAGGAGTGCCTTGAATGGCTCTAAAGGCCCCAACAATGCAAACTCATCCAGTTCATTGGAGCACGCATCAAGCTGGTCAGAGGCTCCCAGAAGTCAAGCCTTTCTCACTTCTTCAGGGAGTGCAATTGGCATTCAAGTTACTATTATGTTCTACATGTGGCTTCTACTAGCTAGAACTGAGACAGTTTTCTACTGTTCTTCTGTGTATTTAGGCACCAAGGATGAAAGAAGGTGGGAGGAAAGGGCTAAAAGAGAATAAGAGGTCATCTGGGTGTCCTGGATGAAGCCCAGTTTTTAGAAGTGAGGCAACACTGTCATTGAGTAATTCTCTCTTCCTCTTACAACTTATTCCTCAAAAAGGACTTTTCAATCCAATGACACTGGCCTCCTGGCTTTTCTATGAATAAGACCTTCCATCTCTCACCTCTAGGAATTTTCTCTGGCTGTCCCCCATGCCTGAACGACTCTCCTTCCTCCACTCTGACTACTCATCTCCCTTGCTTTCTTTAAACCCACATTCTACAAGCCTACCTTCTACAGGAAGCCTTCTCAAACTTTCTTGATTCCAGTACCTTCCCTCTCTTAATTAATTTCTCTTCATTCTATGTAGCTTACTGTTCATATAGATGTTTTCATATTGCCTCCCCAGTTAGATTGAAAGCTACTTGAGGGCAGGGAAGTCCTTGCTACATAATAAATGTTTAATAAGTGTTCATTTATTGTTGAAATTTTAAAAACAAATGTACAAGATATGGAAGCAAGTCCAGATGGCAGAGACAATATGAATAGGGCACAGTCCTACCAAAGATATGTGGGAAATACTGAAGCCCAGAACAAGCAGAGGGCATTTAAGAACAAGAAAAGGTTTGTTTGATTTTGTAAATTTCATTGGGGGAAAAGGAAGAACAAAGAAGGCATAAGGCCTTTGTCTGGAGTTGGAGTGAATGTCAAGGATAACTAACAACAGAGAAAAGACAAAGCTGCTCAGAGCCAATTTGCAGGAGGGAGCGCGAAGGACCCATATTGGACTAATGTTGGGAAAAGGGCCCTAACAATGAGTGTGGGGCTACTTGGAGAGGAGGTGGGTGCTGATGCTTGGCTGTCTAGCAATGGATACTGGATAGATGTCCCAACTGTCATGTAGATTGAACTGGGATTCTTTTGGGGATATGGATTAAATCGAAAGGCTGTTGAGGTCCAACTATGAAATTTGGTGGTTCTATGATTGTGTGGGAGTTAATTTGGCTCAGGTGCTTTCCTTTGTGGGGTTTACTAAGTTCCCCAAATTCCAGGGTCCCCAACAAAACAAGGCTAGAGACTGGAGGCTCACAACTCAAGGCATATGAGTCAAAAAATGCAAAAGAGTGGTAGATTATCTTTTCCTGGTTTGCCTATTATTCCTCAGACTAATTTGTATTCATGCAACAAGTATTCTAGCCACAATCTAGCCACAAGGCAGGGAGTGAAGGGAAAAAAATGAAATATGGAAATGAAGTTTTAATTCCTTCATGGCCAGCAGCAACATTTTCATCAGGATGGGTCCTCACGAAAGAGACATAGAGGAGTCACAATGGGAGAGTAGAGAAAGAGGCACTCTGTCCCCCAAATAAGGGTCAGATACACCTGAGTACCTGCTTCATACTAGTTATGCTTGTCCTTCATTCTCTAAGAAAACCATGACATCAAAGAAATGATAACATGATTTGCAGTTGACTTTGATTTGAGTGAGGGAGGGCTGTACATGGTTACCAGCCTCACTTTCTCCTTCAGAGCCATCTGGGTCCAATAATCAAATATTCACCAGGACTAGTGGAGATGGCTCAGGATGCAATAGAGAACCTGGCTCTTTTAGGCCTTTTCAAGTTCTCACTTTGTGTGAGACAATGCCCATTCAGTGAATAAGTCTCTTTAAGAAGTGAGGAAAAAAACTGGGAGAAGACCCTGAAGGTTGCTGGCCAAAAAGAGAGTTACTACTTACATTCATTCTCTGCTAAGAGGAAAGGACTGGCTTCATAGTGGAAAGTTAACAAACCTATGAATAAAGATGACAGAAAAAGGAGATCCAAAAATGTTGCAGCTGTTGTTCCGTCACTTTAGATAATTCACGACCTCATTTGGAGTTTTCTTAGCAAAGAGTGACTTGCCATTTCCTTCTCCAGCTGATTTTAAAAATGAGGAAACTGAGGCAAGTAGGGTGAAGTGACTTGCCCAGGGCCACACAATTAGTCAGTGTCTGAAGCCAGATTTGAACTCATGAAGATGAGTCTTCCTGACCCTAGGCTCTGTATTTTTTCCATTATGCCTCCTAGTAGCTCAAAGTTGCAGTAGTTGTGGGAAGATAGGTATATTAATACATAAAGTCATTCTGGAAAGCAATTTACATCTACAACTAAAAAGCTGCTAGGCCATGCATACATTTTGTCCCAGCCATACCATGAGTAGACCTATATCCCAAAGAGACCAAAGAAAGAAAAACAAAGGACACATACGTATAAAAATATTTGTAACAGCTATTTTTTGAACTATAAGGAACTGGCAGCTAATGGGGTGCCTACATGCTGGGGGGTGGCTTAACAAATTAAGACATATGAATTCAATCGATACTATTGCACCATAACAAATGATGAAAGTGATGTTTTGAGCCCTGCAAAGACTTGCAAGAATTGATGGAGAATGAAGTGAGCAGAGCCGGGAGAAGAGTATAAAAATGACAAAGTTACAAATAAAAACAAATGACAGCTTTAGAATTCCAGTGAAAATGATAATTATTCAGAAATCCTTAGGACCAAAGGTGGAACAACCGACTTACCTCCTGTTAGAGAGATAATGGATTTCAAATGGATGCATTTTTGGACACAGTAAATGGAGGAATTTGTTTAGTCGGACAATGGATAATTATTACACAGGTTTTATTTTTATTTTTCAATGGGGGCAGTGGACATGAGAGATAAAAAATGATTGTAAAAATATATTTTATTGTTAAAGACCAAATACTTTATTTTTATTTGGGCAATGATATTTTGTATGGGCCTTGAATGATGGGTCAGATTTTAACAGAAGGAAATAAAGGGATGGGTAGGTAACGTTGGGAAAATCTTGTGAACAAAGAATCAGAGGAAGGGAATGAGATTTATTTGGGGAGTGCAGAATACTTCTTGTACCTAGTGTAGAGTTTGTGTTAGGGTGTGGAGGAAGGTAAGAGGAAGACTGAAAAGAGGAAGAAGGAACCCAGGAAACAGAAAATATTGAATGCAATGATAAAAGGTTTGAACTTTAATTTCTAGATTGGGAGGAGTAAGGAGTAGCTAGGTGGTACAATGGTTAGAGCACCAGGCCTTGGAGTCATGAAGACCTGAGTTCGAATGTGGCCTCAGATACTTCCTAGCTATGTGATCTTGGCCAAGTCACTTAACCTTGTTTGCCTCACTTCCCTCATCTGTAAAAATGAGCCGGAGAAGGAAATGACAAACCGCTCCAGTAAAATATCTGCCATTTATACAGATCTTTAAGATTCTCAAAGAACTTGACATTCATTATCTCAGTTAAGCCTCATGACAACCTGGAGAGATAGATACTATAGCTATTATTGTACTGATTTTATCGATTTAGAAAAAGCCCAAACATTTTAATTGGCAGGCCCACGGTCACGCAGAGGCCAAATGTGGGAGGAAACAGAATTTCCAATCAAGTCCTCCTAGCTCCAATTCCCAAAACTTAAACTTTAGTATATCAAGGTACCTGAAGTTGCATTTACTAGGGAAGTTTACTTTTCACACTAGCTACCTAGGCTAAACTATTAGGGAGAATTGGTCAGGAGTCAGCTTGTAAGCACTTTGGACAGACAAATGTTACATTTCTCTCAGATATATGCAAATGCATAAATTGGGGAATGATTTTCATTTTGTTTTGTTCGTTGACTAGACAAGCAAGAGATGGAGAAAATATTCATAAGGCATATCCAACTTGGAAGGGGGCCGTGGACATCTCCCCCCACCCACCTTCAGATCCACTTCTTGCAAATTTCCCAGCATGTTGCTCTCAGCTGGGTTGGGAGCCAATAGAAATTTGAATTTGAATGTCATCTTAACTCTAGCTGTATGACATAGACAGGTGACTTTTTACATCTTTAAGACTCAATTGCATCATATATAAAATGGAGATAATCATAACCTTTATTTCACAGGGTTGGTAACAGTCTCAAATGAGAAAATATTTGCAAAGTTTTTTTTTTCTAACCCATCAAAAATTATTGCCATTATTTTCTCATGTTCCCCCCGCCACGCACTCCCCATGGCATTTGAAGATGATCCTGGACCAAAAGTCTTGCTGTTATTCACTTGTCCTAAATGTTCTGTGAAGTCTTCCAGAGATGGGCAAAATGACTGCTATTGTAATTGAATAAAAATGTCGTGATATCACCTTGTCTTCTTGGGGCTCATTAAAAACCTCTTGAGGACAGATCCAATAGAACAGTGTTTAATACAGATGAAATGCACTGCATCCCTTCCTCTACCCACCCCCATGATTTTGAGTTCTTGCATTAAATTTTTATGTTTTGTTAGGTTTTTCATTTCATATAGTCTGGTGATTAGAATTATTTTGAATGGTGGTATCTATTTTAGAAATGGTTCCTAATTTTTTATCAATTGATTTAAACTGAAAGTTGGTAGATCAACCCCTTTCTTCAAATATTTTCAACCCTCCAGTTTCACCACCAATAGACTTATGCACCCAAAGTAGAATACTTAGAGATACAACTACAAAACTCAGAACCCTGGAGAATGTAAAGCTTCTATAAATTAATACTGAAGAAATATCTTAATTAGAGTTATCCCTCAGGGCCTCTTACCTACCAGCCTCCACATAGCAGCAGCAGAAGCTCAATGAAACTCAGACCTAATACTTGAGAAGCCTTAAATCCTCTGAAGGACACAGGTAGAATAAAGAAGGAATAACTTAAATTATAGCCCTCGAGTTAAAAAAAAACTCAAAACAGACTGGAAGTGAAAAAAGAGAGAACAAAGTAAAGAAAAAATTCTTACAAAAAGATGTAGAAAAATAAAATTAGTTGGTGGTTGTCCTATGCTCTTCAAGAGTTGCAAAATGACATCACTATATTAGTCAAGTTACAATGCCTCTTACTGTGGCTGATCATACCAATGTGAGCTCCAAATGCTTGACCACAGATCAGGCACAAATAGTCTGTGTGAGAATTTGGGGTAGATTCTCTAACTTTGCATTTCTTTTCAGCTAGCCACTTCAATTCTGTTTTGCTCATAGAGCATAGCACCTTGTCTGATGAGGGCACACCATGCTGCCCACTCCTGTGCCAGAGTCTCCCATGTCACACAATCAATTCCAAAGTTCTTGACAGACACCTTGAGAGTGTCCTTGTATCACTTCTTCTGACCACTGTGTGAATACTTACCCTGTGTGAGTTCCCCATAAAATAGCATTTTAGGCAAGAGTACATTTGGCTTTCTAACAACATGGCCAGCACATCAGAGTTGTACTCTCTGCTGCAGAGTTTGAATGCTTGGCAGTTTAGTTCAAAAAAGGACCTCAGCATCTGGTATTTATCCTGCCTGGTGATCTTCAGAATCATGCTAAGACAAGTAAAATGGAAGCTATTCAGTTTCCTGGCATGGTGCTGGTATGCTTTCCAGGTTTCATAGGCATATAATAAAGAGGTTAGCACAACAGATTGGTAGACCTTCAGTTTGGTAATTAGGCTCTTCATTCTCACACTTTCATTTGGAACCTCCCAAACACAGAGCTAGTTCTGGCAATGCATGCATCAACCTCATCATCTAAGAGTATATCCATAGAAAGTATACTGCCAAGGCAAGTGAATTTATCGACAACATTCTAAATCTTTCCATTTGCCTGTGGCTGATAGTTCCCTATATGGATGGTGTGATGATGGCAGGTGAAGAACCTCTGTTATCCTGGTGTTACTTGTCAGGCCAAAATTAGCACAAGTGTCAGAGAATTGATCCATACTCTGCTGCATTTCCACTTCAGAGGCTGCACTGAGTGCACAACTATCTGCAAACAAAAGGTCATGTACCAATTCTTTCACCAATTTAGTCTTGGCTTGTAACGCTTTCAAGAAAAATAATTTACCATCAGTGCATTAGTAGATTTTGATACCATTTTCATTCTTTTTTTTGCTTATTTTAAAAATATATTTATTTTTTGTTTTCAACATTCATTTTGAGTTCTGAATTTTCTCCACATCTCTCCCCTCTCTCCACCCCGATGGCATACATTCATATTCCCCCCATATTACCCCCAGATTGCCCTGCATTCTATCACCCCTCACCCTTTTATCCCCTCCCCTCTTACTTTCTTGTAGGGCAAGATAGATTTCTATATCCCATTGCCCATATATGTTATTTCTCAGTTGCATATAAAAATAAATTTTATCATTTGTTTTTAAAAATTTGAGTTCCAAATTCTCTCCATTCTTCCTTCCCCATCCACACTCACTGAGAAGGCAAGCAATTCAATACAGGTTATACATGTGTAGTTATGCAAAACAATTCCATGATAGTCATATTGTGAAAGACTAACTATATTTCCCTCCATCCTATCCTGCCTCCCCATTTATTCTATTTAATCCTTTAACCTTGTCCCTTTTCAAAGTGTTTACTTCTGACTACCTCCTCCCTCAATCTGCCCTCACTTCTATTATCCATTCCCTGTTATTCCCTTCCCCTCACCCCCTTGCTTTTCTGTAGGGTAAGATTCCCAATTGAGTGTGTATGTTATTCCTTCCTCAAGACAAATCTGATGAACATGAGGTTGACTCATTCTCTTTTACCTTCCCTCTCTTCCCCTCCATTGTAACAGCTTTTTCTTGGCTCTTTTATGTGAAATAATTTACCCTATTCTAACTTGTCCCTTCTCCTTCTCCCAATATATTCCTCTCTCACAACTTAATTTGATTTTTAGATATTTTCCCTTCATATTCAACTCACCCTCTGCCCTCTGTCTATATATACATATATATTCCCTTCAACTACCCTAATAATGAGAAAGGTCTCATGAGTTACAAATATCATTTTCCATGTAGGAATGTAAATAGTTCAACTTTAATAAGTCTCTTATGATTTCTCTTTCCTGTCTATCTTTCATGCTTCTCTTGATTTTTGTGTTCGAAAGCCAAATTTTCTTTTGAGCTCTGGTCTTTTTTTTTTAATTTTTTAATTTATTTTTAATATGTTTAGTTTTCAGCATTGATTCTCACATGCGTTTGAATTACAGATTTTCTCCCCATTTCCACCCCCCCAACTCCAAGATGGCGTACACTCTGGTTGCCCTGTTCCCCAGTCTGCCCTCCCCTCCATCCCCCCATTCCCCTCCCATCCCCCTATCCCTTCCTTTCTTGTAGGGCAAGATAAATCTCTATGCCCCATTGCCTCTGCATCTTATTTTCTAGTTGCATGTAAAAAAACCTTTTTTTTACTTTTGAACATCTATTTTTTAAAACCTTGAGTTCCAACTTCTCTCCCCTC